>WBMV01009405.1:130904-147843 GCA_013396655.1 Campylorhamphus procurvoides | reverse complement strand
AAAGACCTGAAATTCCTTCAGGGAAAAAGTCTTCCCTTATTCTCTGAACCAAGTGACTGAAGACCTTTGTAATTTTAATCCTTGTCTCCCTACAGCTGGAACTGTTCTGAGCCTACTGAAAGAATCCCAGGCAACCTTGTCACCCCCTCTACTCACTAAACAAGCAGATGGGCAAACAGTTTATGAATTCATAAATTCCAACACCACAAGATAATACCAAGGCTATTCAGCTAACAAACACATGTGAAAACCAAAGGAAACAAGAGGAAGGAGATGGTAATATTCAGTGAGTATTTTCACAATAGAATTGAAGCTGAATTGCAGCTAAATTTTGTAAGCCACAGAAAATGCAAAACTTCGGGAAAAGAACGGGGACATTCTTTCTCTTAAAGGACATATAAAAGCTTTTTATAAGGATATTTTTAAAAAATCCTACAATGAAACCCAACTAAGGTGCCACATGTAGATTTCTCCTGATAGCATATACAGTATGTGTACATCTATAACTCCCAGATTGTCTGCTTAAAAAAAATAACAAAGAAAAAGGTTTGGCTTTGTTTTTTTTTGTTTTTTGTTTTTTTTTTTTAATGATAAAACTGTGTGATTCAGCAACAGTGTAGGTTAAATGTGTGAACAAATACATAAAAAGAAATTTACTCTTTTGGTCTTTTTATAAGTTGCCCAAGTTAATTTCCATACCCCTAGCTTCTACCTCAGATTTCTTCTAATTTGCATTCTCCTGTCTCTGATATTGTTTTAAAGGTCCAGATTTTTTGAAAATAGGAGTTATCTATGGGCTGACTTTCAAGTATGGATGTTTTTAAAGATATGCAACTTTTATGAGATTCAAATTATTTAGATATATTGCTTTTTTCTTGATTTAATAACATTATACCTAAGAATCTATTGACAATTTTTGCATCTTATTATGCAGTACATTTTATTTTGCCTGTCAATACTTCATGTGTGCTTTACAGTAAACTACTATTCACCTAGGAAAACAACGGCTTAAAAATTACTGGAACAACATAAGAATAGACTTGTCTATTTTTAGAGTTTAGTATTCTAAACATTCATAATTATTACATGCTTTTCTGAATATACTATCATTAAGGGAAAAGAAAATGAAAACTTAGACATTATTGGACCCTCAATCATCAAAGATTATTAGTTAACACATAACAAGAAATTCTTTTGTTTAACATTCCGCACTAACTGCTGCATATCATGTTGCTTAGAAAAGTGATGAAAAAATACAGCAGTCAATTAAACATAAATCAAAAAGTAAGTTAATATTTTCAGGGCACTTTTTTAACATAAGGACAACTTGTAATTTCTCAAACAAGCAGATAACCCACCAAGTCACCTTAAAGGTGACCATCAAGACTTAGAATGCCTACAATGAGAGGAATTTATCATGACAGGAATTAGGGAAGACTCTACAGTTTTGAAGGAGCTGTGGTCAACTAGATCAATGTTGCACTGCAGCGGGAGTTTGACCAGCACTGAGGAGACAGCTCTGTCTAACAGAAAATATACAGGCAGGGCCTTTCTGTGTAACTTCAAAGGGTTTCTGTTGATCAGTCTGTGAGGTTCTCACAGTCCCTCTGTTAATAATGCCCTGTGGATCACCAACCAGATTGCTGTTGACAGTGACGAAAAAAAGGACTCTGGTATCTACCCTTCAAGCCTGGAAGTCCAGGAAATTTTCAACATAAGTCCATCCTTTCAGCCACTATTTCCTTAGCTTCCAAAATGCATGGGGTAGAAGATACCATGAAAAGCGTCACTACAATCAAGATACATTATATCCACCAAATACTCCTCATCCAATTAGACAGTAATTCCATCACAGAAAACAATTATGGTAGTCTCATGCACAATCTAATTAGCTTTTTACCATTCAAGTAACTGGAATTAGCTTTTAGGAGGCCATGCTCCATAAACTCTCCAGAGATAGAGTAGTGGCCAGCTGGCTCTAGTTCTGGTTCCTGTTACTTACTCAAATATTTGCTCACTAGCAGATTCCCATAAAATCCACATGAATGTTATATGTGTAATACATCTTATCTCTGCAAGATATCCATCAGGGACCAAGAATCAAGGCCCCAGAAAGAAGAAGTGAGAACTAGATGACACCATAAATCCACCAAACAAGTCGATAGCACAGGGAAAAAAGACTGTTGATGAGGCCAAACAAGAATTTTTCTTGAACTTTTGTGTTAACTTTTGGTCATTAGCAATATTAAAATACACACCCACCAGTTGTAGTAACCCCTTACTGAAATAAACCCATTCCCTATAGAGCATGCACTGTAAAATTTTGATATTATGCCTTTACATGAGGAGGAGAAAGTGTATAGCCAATGATGTAACTTTAGATTACTGCACATGCAGAAAATGTTGATCTTTCACAGTCTGAAGTGTGTTAAAATGGGTAGCTGGCACACTGAGGTTATGCTAGGTTTGTGGATCTGCCACCTGTCACCCACCTCTGCGTAGACATGAAATAAACTAATACCTCAGCTCTCTGTGAGGATCAGCTTCTTACCCAGAGGGTAGAAGCCATATGTGAGACAACACAGAGGCACCCTTCTTGGTGACATATCTCCTTTGCTCCCTGTTAATGTGACTGCCCTGTCTATGCGAGAAGGTGTGCTCTAATAATGTCAACTTGTAGTCAAGTCAGGATTTGCAAGAAGCATCAAGAACTCTCAGATGCTGCTTAATTGATGTTTCACAGAGATTGGTATGGATCATCTGATCTTCTGGCTATTAGCCCCTGCTACTGATCTCTATGGGCACCCTGGAAAAGTAAAATCTGGAGCATATCAAAGGTTAGCCCTAAAGCCCTAGGGACAAAGGTGGAGAGGATAAGACTGCAGGTGACGTTTTCCTGAGCTTTTCCAGCTGGCAAAGGAGACACTAAGCAAATGCATCTGGTAGATCAGTGTCTGGTTTTACAGATGGTATTGACAGCAACAGCTACCTTTGTCATGATCTTTCTTCTGAGGATAAAGAACTCTGGGAATGAGATGTAATCCAGGTGAGAAAAAAGGAAAAAAAAACAAACATGTTTTGGACCGGACTTCCTAACACAGTAAAAGGGAACTTTAAGCTAATTTCACTGGTTCATATGGAACAAAGTCCAAAGGTTAGAGATGGAGACCTGAAAAAAGAGGAGACATGCAGAGAAGAAAGCTACTGGGGGCTTTCACATTCTTAGAAGAAAGGGTATCCAAAGGCTTTCCTCAGGTGCCTGAATGCTAATGTGCTAATTGCTGAGGCAATAAACAATAAACAGTCATAGGTCTAGGAAATTATAGGAATCCCAGGAAGTGGATGGGATAGCATGAAGGACTGGTCACGGTCACAGACCACTATAGGCTGTGTAAGAGTCTCTGTGGGGAAGAAGGGAAGGAAGAGCCCTATGGTAAGTTGCTTTTTTACTGTCTGGAGCTATAACTTTCAAGAAGTACTTGGTGAGAGTATCTGAGTTAAGGTCAAACATCACAGAGGAAAAAAATGCCAGGGATGTTGCGTCAGATTTGTTACAGACCAGGAAGTCAAGAGGAGGCAGTACATGATGCTTAATCCAGATAACTACTGAAGTCTTTCACTGATAGGCCTTACTGAAAGCTGCAGCTTCTGCTGGAAGATCAACATGTCATTACACAAACATTACAGAATGCTCATAGAAGCTTCAGTGATTTCCTGAAGCAGATGATGAAAGCAGCCACCAGGAGGAGTGAGGTGAAACTTTTGATGTGCTACAGCTGTAGACAATTTCATGAGTCTTACTCTCAATGCATAATTTGACAAGTGCCATGACATTAGTCTGTAACAATACAGTCAGGATACCACAGATTTTTACTAGCAACAAAAAGTTGGACAGCACATAATGTCTGTGAGATACTGAACAGGGACATAATACATAACTGCTCCACCACCTATATTGAAATAGAGGTTAAGTTGTAGTATTAGTCGCACACTAAGAACTAATGTCAGCATAGAGATAAAAATCAAGCTTTGAATTTATGGAGTTCTGGCCAGAAAGTTCTTCCAAAGATCACCAGATTTGACTTCACATCACTGAATCAACTACTGAAACACTTTATATAGACATTACTCAGAGAAACGAGGTCACACAAAACAATATAAAAGCTGTTCAAAACACAAACTGATTAATGAAAATATACATTTATGAACAAGCACTTATATGATGTCCAGTTACAGGACAAGAAACAATGGACACAAACTGAAACACCAGAAAACACAGTTTTACTGTGAGGATGACTAAGCCTTAGCACAGACAGACAATGGTGATTGCGGAGTCTCTGTCTTCAGGGATATTAAAAAAACATCTGGATAGAGCCCTGAACAGCCTTCTCTAGGTAGCCCTTCTTGGGCAGGGTGGTTGGAAAAAAATTACCTCCAAAGGTCCCTTGTAATCTCAGCTATTCCGTGGTTCTGTGAGTCTGCAGCAGATGTTCTATTTCATAGTTCAGAAAATGGAGGAAGGAATAAAGGAAAGAGGAAAGAGAATTCACTTCACAATATACTTTTGTTTCTACTATTTGTAAATACTTGTGAATAATTTAAGATCCAACATTTTAATGTAATTATTAGAATTCCATCACAATGAAGTACTTTAATGAAATACCTTCCAATCAGATGTAAAATATTTTATTTATATATATTAATGTTATTTCTAATTTATTTAATCAAAGAAATAATTTGGGCATTACTTAATGTTTCTGTTACTATTAATTAAGCTAGTTTCTAAATATTAGGGAAGTATAAAAGTGTGGTCCCCTATTCTGTAAAAGTGCAATATCTACAGATAACATGGGCAAATTAATGCATTATAGAATTTCTGCACATCATTTATATACGTCAAAGCATAATAGCATGAGATGCATCACCATAAATCATTTCTCTATTATTTAAAATGTTGGAAAAGGTCACCTTCAGACCTAGGACAATACTAGCCATATTGGTTTTATTAAGTCAGTGATCAAACCAATCACTGAAAAAATGCTATTCACCCTTTGCAAGTGCAGACTGTTAATTCCTCTTTATTTTTGTCAAGGATGACTTCCCCTCTGTAAAAAGAAAACCAGTAGTAGAAAGGGAGAGACTCCAAGTTAAACTAGTCCATTAAATAGTATCTTGATTGCACTGCTTCTAAATAAGGAGTGGCAAGGTATTATAAATTGAATGCAAGCTCTACCTGAAAGTGTGCCTAAAGAACTCCAAAGTCCAGAGGAATTGATTTATCAATTTCATGAAGACCAGCTTACAAACAGACAAATCAAAGCATGTAACAGGTGCTGGAAACAAAGAACACATTTCTGTATGCATTGTGGAAGAGCCGCTTTTGTATTCACTATACCAGTTATTTGAAGCAACACTATTTGCAAAGTCAATCAAATATCAATTTGGTAACAAGTATTTTAAGAGGATAATAACCCTAGATAATCTGAAAAGTTTTTTATGACTGTTTTCTGCTATTAAACAAACAAACAAACAAATGAAAAAATGTAGCTTATATTGAACACACTTTGAGTCTTTTTGTAGTACTTACCTAGTGTCAGATAAAACTTCTCCGTCTAGAATGTTCATACCAGACTAAAATTGCAGTTATGCGGAAGAGTATGGCAAGATTGACATAATGTGTTTTTGTTTCAGTGAAAGCATAAACACTACAACAATTTTATTCAGCCTTCTGTAAGAAGCTGAGTGTCACCAGATAGGAATTGTTTCACTAAGCAAGAATCTCAGCTGCTATTCAGTCTCACAGTAGCACATATTGGGTGTAAAGTTGCCCTCCAGGTCTAGAAAAAGAAACTCTAAAAGAAACCAATTCTTTTACATTATATGCTTTCTAAAGATAGCTCGTTCTCTTTGTGACTCCACCATGTGTGTTTGGGGTATCTTTGTGAAAACATAATAAATAAATTATTCTCACTTGCCTGGAGACCTTTCCATTTTAGTTTTTCCTTGATACTACATATCAGAGACGTGGCTGACTATTACCTAAGCCTCAATTGATCATTTATTTGATTAATAGGAAAGGGATTTAGTCTTAACACCCCTGTAAAAGACAAGGAATTCAAACTGTCTTCTGTTTCACTTCTTCTTGTTCACTGACTCAAAGATAAATCTCAAAAAATTAGCCTAGATTTAGATAATTAAATATTTAAACATGTCTAAAGGTGAAGTCTGCTCTCCATCTTCAATCTTCATTCTGTCTCTTGCACTCTTTGCAAAATACTTTTATTGATAAGCTCATTTCAATCAAAAGTTAGAACCAGTGCACTGTCCGCAATTTTCTTAATCTGTCTGGTTTTGGTTTTGAACTAAGTGTTTTCTTTTATGTAGTCTTCCTTTGCCTTCTGTAATTCTATCTTATACTGTCTACCCTCTAGCTCTAAAAGATCCATCAGTTAGTCCTCGAGATGATCTCCATCCTTTTTACAGTGTGTCTGTAAATCTTCTGTAAGTCTCCTTTCTAGGTTACCTTTGATAACCTCAGCTATAAGCACAAACTCACATATAATCTTTATGATAAAGTAATTCTCATAATTCTGTGAATCTCCTTCCTTCTTTTTCCCTTATCTCTGTCTCCTTCTTCTTACAGCCTGACCTCTAATATGGGGTGTCAGGCCAACAACTTGGAACTTTCTATTTTGCTTCCTTAAAACACACAACATGAACATCATGTATGCCACCTCATTACTGCCCCATGACAAAATACCTTGAGAGTATTTTCCTTTTCTTGGATCTCTCTCCAGAAACCTAGTTCAGCATATCTTTCATGCATAAATTTTTGCTGTATTTATTCCAAAAACACATGCTTCTTTTTATCTCCTGTCCTACTGAGCATTACATCCCATTGCCCAAGCTAAACCTGTGTGAACAGTATACATCCATTGAGATAAATGCTGCAAATATCATCCTTCAAATCTGCCATCAGTTCCTACCATTTTATAAAAAGCTGTCTCATGTTCTTGTCATACTTCCTTGATTGTTTCTAACCACAGGATTTTATTTTACTTTTGAGAGGCTCATACTTAGCACCTGAAGACAGATAGGATCTAAACTGGCACCTAAAATTATACCTGTGTTTCAGCAACTAAGTTGCACCCTTTCTATTCTATATTTCCTGCACCTGAAGGGAGTCTACAAGAGAGGTGGAGAGACAGTATTTACTAGACCATATACTGACAGGACAAGGAGCAATGGCTTTAAACTGAAAGAGGGCAGGTTTAGATTAGATATTAGGAAGAAATTCTTTGCTATAAGGGTGCTGAGGCACTGGAACAGGTTGTCCAGAGAAGCTGTGAATATCCTGTCCCTGGAAGTGGTCAAGGCCAGGTTGGACGGGGCTCTGAACAACGTGACAGAGTGGAAGCTGTCCCTGTCCACAGCAGGGGGGTGGGAAATACGTGATTTTTAAGCATCCTTCCAACCCAGGCCATACTACTATTTTATGATCCTTCTTAACTTTTAGATGGGTTATTAATAGTGCTTCTTCACAATCCCTGCTAATAGCCGGTTCAAGGTCAAATCTATAATGACTGCATTGTCAAATGGAATTATCCAAACAAAATTACAATCAATAAGGTAGTTTCAGCTCCTAATCCCTCTTTTTTTTTTTTTTCTCCTGAGGAAGGACAATTACAGTAGGAAAAGCAGATAATGTAAGTTCACCTTTTGCAGCTGGGATGATTAAGAGGAGTCTCCTCAGGTTCTGTGCTTTTCAGACTGCAGCAGTTTGGGTATCAAAAACTGATTTATGCTGCTGTAAGTTGATCAAAGTACTGCTCCCATTCCTCTTTAAAAGTATTGTATTCAAACTTGGAAAACCTTGAATCCATCCTTTGTCTGATGTATGAGTTTTTCTAAATGCCTCTCCCTGACACATTTGGCAAACAAGATAGAAGGGAAATTTTGTTTGTCTGTCACAAACAGAGCAAAACAAGTAAAACAGAAGAAAGTTTTGTTAGAGGAATTTTCTCTTCATAATAGATATATAATGAACAAACATTCTTGTTTTGCATGAAAAAACAATCAAGGGAACAATTCCACTAATGTAGTCAGCAAAATGAAGAGATTTCTGTCTTGTTGACAATTTATCTCACTCATCAACAACTTGAGTTGTACATGGGTCTATTATTTTAATCAGAAAAAAGCTCCATGAATTTGTTTTATTTTAAACATTGAAAATAAGTGAGAGCCTCCCCCAGTTTCCACAGTATAAAAAATGAAAACTACAGATTTTTCATTTTATTTTCATCCAGTACACAGCAGTGTAAATTGCCTTGGCAGAAGAAAATTAGTCTCCAATAGCTTTGTCAAGTGATTAAAATCCAAGGGAAAATAAAGATCTTCTGAAACACTATCTGTACTTAGTAGGTGACAAAGAAATATATTTACAGTGAAATAAAGAAAGGTAAAGAAACAACAAAACAGTGTTTTAGACATTGGTGGGGATAGAAGAAGTGGAAAATCAGAAAGATTTGTTAGTCTTCAAGCATTTCTTGTTCTTCAAGGAGCTCCTTGCATCAGATACCTGCTTGGGGATTTTTTAAACTAACTTAAATTCATCAAATTTTTAAAATGCTAGGTAATTTCCACTGTTACTATCAAATAACATATAGTCCATTCAGTATACTTTGGCTTTTCCTGAATTCATTCTTCAGCCACACGCACTGAAAAAACAGCAGAGAATCAAGCCTGTCAAGTCCAACCTTTCCCTACTTTGCAACTTCATTTTTAATTCTTAGTTGTGGTTGGTCTGGGATTTATCCCAGAGATACTAATTTTTATAAGTCAACATGTTCAAAGTCTTTTACATTTTCGTTCACACTCTGCCACAGGAGCTACTTCACCACCAAAAAAGGATTCCCGAATTCCTCTCTCCCACTGTGCTTATATCCTGTCCCTTGCCCATTCTCATTTCTCTTATACCTCTTATACTTCTTTTGCTTTGGATTTTCTCAGGAAAGTTCAGGAGAACTATAGTTTGAAAGACTGAAATTAGCAAAGCTGTTCTAAGACTTCTCTGATTAGCAGTGTGTCTAGTTACAGAGAGGGAATTTTCCTACTTTTTTTCACAGCCACACTTTGGCAGACGTGACTTTTGGGGAAAGGACGTCTGTCTCACAGAAGAAATGTGAAGCTGTTTTAGGCACTAACACCAATCAAATAGTTTCAACAAAAATGGTGTTCATCAGGCAAAATTGTTTCAGTGGAAGTAAAGTTTCCAGCAGCAAGAAATTGCAAGGAAACCAA
This sequence comes from Campylorhamphus procurvoides, assembly GCA_013396655.1. Taxonomy (NCBI): domain Eukaryota; kingdom Metazoa; phylum Chordata; class Aves; order Passeriformes; family Dendrocolaptidae; genus Campylorhamphus; species Campylorhamphus procurvoides. The sequence continues at coordinate 138,543 of WBMV01009405.1, read as the reverse complement.
GGCAGAGACTGGGCAACTGTCACTGTCTGCTCCCAGCGTCTACATGGCTCAGCTGCCTCTCTAGGCTGTGGGATGACTGACGGGATCTTGGCCAGTTTGCCTTGGAAGTGATGAGTGAGAATGGAGCCAGGAACGACTCCAGTTTTCAGTTTTCACAAAGTGTGAGGAAAGACAACTTAAGAAAGAATACAAAATGGAGTCAGTAGCAAGTAGAAAATTTTCATGAAATGCAAAAGCTAGTATCTTAAATATATTCTCTATTTGAACCTATGTGTTAAAAGTGGTTCTCTTATATCCAGTTACAGTTTGCCAAGCTTTATCTCCCAAATGATAATCTTTAGATACAGGCTGACCCACTGTCAAATATCGTGGTTCCCACGACAATGTATTCTGCTTAGGAGAATACACTAGATGCATATCTTCTTTATTCTTTTTTCAGAAGTATATGCTTATGATTTTTTTCTGCAATAAAGCAACCTTATTCCCATTACATATTTTAAGCAGCAATGATTTTATGAATCTATTTTACAGTGATTTCAAAGAAATAGATGATCACCGAACTGTTGTGGAGTTTTTTCTATGCTTTATAATTTTTCATCAGAAAGTGACACTGAATACACCTTTTTAAGCTACTTATCAACTTTTTTTTTTAAACAAATGGAATTAAAATGAGAAAGAAAACAGATTATGGATTGCTGAGTAAGGATCCTTACTTTGAAGTTTAGACAAATTTAGATTTGTGGTTAAGATTCTGTTACAGCTTTGTGTTTAAGATTACAAGTATTTTTACATAGAAAATACAAGCAGTTATTCACATTATGAGAAGCTCCTGTCCAGATGGTGAGGAGCAGTCCTAGGAGAGTTTATTTCACCTAGAATAATTTGTTAACAATCATTATCCATCACGCCACATTGGAAAGACATCAATTATTGTTGTTACTGCTGCCCACAATTGCTCACTAACTAAATGCTAAAACTGAGTCTTTTCATGGTCTCCATAATCAGATTAAAAGATAGATAATTGCCCAGTTCATTCTATTTAGACTCCTAAAACACCAGTATAATTTTCTTGTGTAATTCTAACCATTAGAAATGTTGTTGGCAATTTATACCAGTGACTCAGAAAACTTTTCAACATTTTTAAAAATCTGGAACAGAAATGAAGTATTCATATAGTTTGAAAAGATATTGACCTTGAGAGAATACTTATGATACTGCCGTCTAATTATTGCTGGCAAGGAAAATATTGTACACTGCCACCTAGCTCAGAAAAGAGATGTTTACTAAACACTTCTTTCTCTCCAGCAATGAAGTGAGAATGGTAACTAAAGGCTTTCTGTCTCTGAATTTTCCTTTGACATGTCTGACAAGGTCTCCAGTATGGTCCTGTTTCTGCAATATGGCCCATGCATGGACTTGTAAAGCTTCTGGGCAGCTTTCAGGGGCCTTCACAAAGTAAAACTAAACAGTCTGGGGAAAAAGTTGGCATCAGGGAAACTCATAAGAGATTATTTTTTAGCAATGAATTTTAGAAGGTAACATTGTAAGCATTTAAGTTTATTCTTTTGAATTTTAAAAAGGAATAAATAGAAGTTTGGGGATGTAGACTTAAGTTTACTCAGAGACATCATTTATGAAAGCCAAGAGAGGACCAAAATGGAAACTCCGTCATCATCTTCCTGTTCTTCTTTCAAAATTAACAGATCTTAACTCTGTTTTTAGAAAGTACAAAATCACAACGCTTTCTTCAGATTCGTGAAAAAGTATTGATTTTCTTTTTGGATGAGCGTGATTTTTTTTTTAATTAATACCTACTCAAGAAATAAATTAAATCATCCAGAATAGTATTTTGAATTTTAGGTGATTAAAACAAGATTCCATCTCCATAATCTATGAAGAGTAGTGTATTCTTTAATAGTGTATTCTATAATTCTGTGATTCACTAAATGAATTATCATGTATTTTACTACATGACTCCACTGTAACCGGTTACTGATGTACTTTCTTATGGAAATGTTAATTAGATAGATAGATAGATAGATAGATAGATAGATAGATAGATAGATGCACAACAACATCAATGTAACTTCATGGTTTATCTGGACATGATATACATAGAAAGAAATGCATCTCCTCTAAACCAAAAATGTCTGCTGTGTTTTCATGAGTATCTGTTGCAGGGGATTGCTTTCTAAAGTGAAATTACTTTGCAGAAAATTACCAGCTGGGAAATAAAAATTGAGGACGTCTCAACATATCTCAAGATAAAATAAGGTTCATCAAATGGAGTCTAGGTTTCAAAGGAATAAAAGGAGTGGTGGGAGTCCATGAATTCTTAATGGAAATAGCTTTATTAAAGAATTATCAACTGAATTGCAACAACAGATGCTATGTGTAGGACCTGAGGACACTGGAAATTGATTGTGCTTATAGGACATACAAAGGAAGTACCTACTCTATATGAGTTTCTTCTTCAATTACCTCCATGTTAGAGTTTATGGTTGATGAGATGATCTGCAATGGAAATGATATGCAATTGCTGCAATCAGCTCTTAAAGGTAATTGCATTGTTTTAATTACTAGAGACTCTCGGAGATGATCATTGTGGTTTGCTGAGTCTGCTTTTTCATGTAAATGAATAAGATGTTGGCTTGTGTGTTGCCACTTCACAGTGCTAATGCTTTACATTGTAATATTCTTTCTCCTACAAAAAAAAAAAAAGAAAAAAGAAAAAAAGGCACACACACACACAAAAACACTAAACCTACAACTAAAAATATTCCCACAACACAAAAACTCTAAAGGTGGAGATGACCCATCATTTGAAAATTCAGAGAACTATGAACCTTCACTAAGTACTAGTGCCCTTAATTGAAAAACATTTAAACATAAAATAACTTCTATTTTGGTCCCCTTAAAATCGAACTTGAGAGTGTACACAGCATGAAAACTCTCGCTATTAAGATGTACTGTTTCTAATTCATCATCCGTATATCTGGTTCTGACTTGTGGTAATCAGACATTTCTCATCACATATTTCTTACTCATTATTTGCATTGTAGGTATGACTTGTAAAAACTTGCAAAAGATATTGTGCTCTACACCTCTAAGATAGACTCCAGTATGCCTTTTTTTTCACTCTTTTTGGAAACTGGGAATTATGAAAGAACAGCCTAAATAAAAGAGGAAGTGCAAGTATACCAGAAGGAACAGAATGAAAAACAGAATATCAGATTCTGAAAACAGACCATGAAAATGCCATTTACGCTGATGCCTAAAATCCTGGAAAATAGGTACTCAGACAAACATCAATGGAGAAAGATTGACAATACCTTTATTGGGAGATCGGAGGCTCCGTGCCTCCGCTGGGCCCCACCAAACGCGCGTGGGTCGACGAGGATCCCCCCACATCCGAAATCCCTGAAGAACCCAGCCCTCAGTAGGGTTACAACTTTTATACCCTTCTACACAATTAACATATGAGATATCCATAACCAATCATCATTTCTAATTTTCCCCAGTGGTCCACCCATCAGGGTCCCGGGCCATGCCCCCTGGACCACCTCCAACGGTTTCTGGGCTCTTCTATTGTTTTGAGTTCAAGTTATCTTGCAGGTGGCTCTGAAAAACACCACGACCTTCAGAGAGCCCAAGAATATGTGAGAAAATCCCTTTAGTAACTCCAAACACCCCTTAATATGTGAGCAAGAAACCTATACCTCTAAAATTCAAAAAATCCACAAAATTCACCCCAAACCTTAGGCATCAACACTATACCCAATCCTAGCAAGGCAAATACTAGTCAAGATTATTGCTACTGATTCATAACCATCACAATAACAATCATGGGCAAGGCCCCTATTGTGCTAGAGACTGTAGAAAAATGAGGCAGAAAAATCATCCTGTTCAAAATGCTTACTGCTAAAGATGAAGTGAGTTCAAGGAAAAAAAATAAAAGAAGAAAAGAAAAAAGAAAATTCCACAAAGTATTCTAAATTCTAGCTTCATCACATCAGCTATGTAATAATTTATTTCCACTCTTATTTGAACTTTCTGTTAAAGATTGTTGTCAGGAAGAGTATTACAGGGAGATTCAGTTACAATCATTGTCTTGCAAGTGTTGACAGGTAGCTTTTTTAATGTAGCAAAGAATTAGTTCCCTTTTTTGTGTTGTTGCATTAAAGTGAATAAACTGTGGTTTGTGCTGTTGGTCTTGTTTGTTTGTTTGTTTTTTATATCTCCCCTTTTGACTCTTGTTAGAAAAAATTAGAGTCAAAATTAAATTAATTTTTAGTGTGTCTCTCTCATCCATAATTTTCAGTGTGTTAGATCCTATACAGAAACATTTACAGTGATGGATGATTGAGGGACTACAAAAGTTCCTGCTGTTTATTGTCCCAGGTCCTTTCACCTGTGGTTCTTAATTGTTTTTCACTGTGGGAGCTCTAAAGTGCTGCTTCTTATTATCTTGTCTCCTCTTCTGCTCAATTCCAATGTATTCTGTTCTGTTTCCTAAATTCCATGGTGATGTATAAATAACAAACTGAATTTAAGAAGTGTTTGCACACAATGCCTGTTCCATAGCCTACTTTGAACTCTTACTGTAAAATTACCATTCCCAGCTACAAATATCTCTTTTTCTTCTTGATCTCATTAGCAGCTATATTTCTTCATACTAATTCTAAGAGTTAACCTGAATCCAGTTCATCATCTACCACATATCCAAGATACATGTGTTTGAATTTCTTATATTTCTCTCAACATTAATTCTATCTTATATCAGTTATGAATTGATACTCTATCACAGTGAATAAGATTAAATAAATTACATGGTTGCAGAAAAGTTTGAGTCTTCTTTTTTATTTGTTTTTATATTGTTTTTTTTTATTTTTATTTTTTTAAGGGTAAGTGTTCAAACAATCCTGGAAATCACAGCTAAAAAAACTTGGGGTCCAAATTATATGTTATCAGATACCCTACCCTGACAGATCACTTACTAAAGTGAATTAAAAGACCCAGTATGTTTATAAGAAAGAAATATTTTCTCCAGTAGGGTTTGAAAAGCCAAAGTCGTAGTAAAGATAACTTCATTATCTAAAATGTCAAAAAAGTCAAAATACTGAGGTGAGTAATTAAAGGTGCATTATAGAAATTCATTAACATAAAATGTGTAAAGTAATAGCAAGATAGTTGTTTCAAAAATCAGTGAAATACCACCACAAAATATGACAGGGCATCTTTCATGAGTATAAAACACATGGAAGTCAGAATCAAGGTAATCCATAATAGTCACTTAAATTCTCTGCATTTTCCAGGTTTTCCATTAATTTTACATTTAACAGTCTCATTGCCATAAACTTCCCATTTTTAAACAGTACATTTCAGACTTATGAAATTTATATATGGGGTACTTTTTTTATTTTCAATGGTTAACAATTTACCTATTTCCACACTTTGATGATTTATATTCTTTCCACATTTTACACCCTTTTCCAAATCCGATTTCATCAGCCAGAACTAATAAACTACATGCCACACTAATGATTATAAAAGTGAAAAACAAATGCGCACAAGACTTCAGAAACAGTTTCTTAAGTTCCCCTGTTTGAGATATGGTACCACATAACTTATTTATGCAAACACAAGTAATTGCTTTTCTAAATGTAAATCTAGTTTGTTTTTCTACTGGAAAGACCAGAAACAAATCTAGTAAACTCTTATAAGCAAATAAATGCATTTGGACTGTCTATTATATTGTTTCAGAGGCAAATCTGTATTAAAGAAAAAATCAACTTTGCATTAAAGATTTTTGCTCATTTTTTGATATTTAAGAATCAATTTTTCAGCATTTAGAGGTATTTGCAAATGCAGAAGGTTCTGTTTTATATAGGAATGATTCTGATCAAATCCTGTAAAAAAAAGAGATATACTAGTCATTTTCATCTGAGACCTGTTTGTGGACAGATTTCTAAACTGGACTCTAATTCAAATGAAAATAGAACATTCATTGCATGATGAAATATTTTTGAAATAAAAATCCCATTTGAATTAGCAGTAGAGAAGATAAAACAAACATTTTGCCCTACTGATTAATTATAGAAATTAAGCAATTTCTAATGGTTAGTTCATAAGTTTATGGTTCTGCTTGATTCTTGACAGAAAGTAACTGATTGCAAACACACCATAGCATTTAGGAACTGTGATAGTCTTATTCATAGCCAGATTTTAAGTATTGCAAATAGGTCCTACCTGTTCATCTACATTACCCTCTTTGAACACGCTGTCTAAATTACCATCAACAGAATTTGAAAGCTCAGCAGAAAACTTCAGATTAACTATGCCCTTTTTAAGACATTTATATTTAAAAATAAATCAAATATTAAAGGTGACAGATTTTTACCCACTCAACATTAAACATCAAGAAAATCCCAAAGAGTGCTGCTTGTTCTAGTATTGCTTAAGGCATTACCCTGCTGAGATCTGTGCCACACAGCTGATCTAATTTTCTTCATGGTTCAGATGGAAAAATGCCAGAAAATTACTTTGCCAAACACCATATGCCAAATGGGTACTCTCCCACCAGGATTTTTCAGAATACATTAAGACATTCATCTGGTACTCTGTAGGAGAACAACTCTCATCCAGAAGAGGAGGGTAAAGAAAAAGAATTGAACAAACCAACCTGTTATATTGTCCAATACACTTCCATATACATCAGGTTAGAATAGTTTGTAAGATAGAGCAAACTGCTCAGAAGTGCCCAAGAAGTTATTCAGTTCCTCCCAGTTTTCCATAGAATTTTAGGTTTCTGCGTTCATTTGCTTCTTACAAAATTTGGGATCAAGCATTGTGAGCTAGAAATGCATAAAGTACAGCTGTCATTAAGCTATGGTCTTCCCAATAATTTTCTTGATCTTCATCAAACAGGCAGGCAAGAAGTACAATTTCATATATCAAATGAAAAGTTCTGACCAGGCTTTTGCATAACTTCAGCAACTATACCTTTTGTCATAAGTTGAAAATTTCTAGTCTTCAATTTTGCTCTGTTTTACTATACAAGAAAGAATAGAATGAGAAACGGTTGAAGGATGATATGATCTCAGATAGATTAAGAAAACTGAAAAACATCATTAGTCTCAAGAACTAGGACAGCAACGTTTACAAGGACAGTTGCCTCAAAGCAGCACTTTTAGCAGCCACCTTGATTTCTTTTCCTTTTGTTTTCTCCACTGAGATTCTTATTCTGCTCCCCTGCATAGTGGAGCCCTTGTCATCCACTAATTACTTCTGAACTGTAAATCGACCAGTCCATTTTTTGGAATAATGATGGTAGGACAGTAAGACTGCTGTTCACTAAGGCAAATTGCTCAATTCTTAGAAGAAAGTTTTAATATGTATATAGAACCAATGCAAAAAGTGGGATTTTCAAACCTGGGTTGCAACTGCAGTTTCTATGTAGCTGTTAGACATACTAAAGAGAAAGTTGTTTGGTGGGGGGTCTCTTGGGGGTTTTTGTGTTTGTTTCAAGGGTTTTTTTCTTCAAATATTAGGGTATTATAATTAAGACACTAACACAAAATTAACATATCACCTAAATCTCTATTCCAGAGGAGAGGAGAGGAGAGGAGAGGAGAGGGGA
>WBMV01009405.1:54057-130804 GCA_013396655.1 Campylorhamphus procurvoides | reverse complement strand
AGAGGAGAGGAGAGGAGAGGATCATGGTCAAGAGTTTTTATTCCAGGATGTTTAACTAGCAAGCACATATTCAAGAGATCACATGACTCTTCAAAATAGTTTGTTCAGAATAAGTTATTCTTCTGAAAATAAAAATATTTCCAAACCCTATCTTCACTTTATGACAAGGAAAATTTAGACAATATCTGACAGAATATTTCATGTCCACTTAATGGAAATTTTGTCTCATAACCATACAATAATGTAGAAGTAACCACACAAAAAAAGTGTAAGTTTTGAAAGGGAATATAGTGGAATTAACATGTTCTGTTTTCTCTGTCTGGATATGAAAGGTGTAAAGCTTCTGTCTTGCCTATTGGACATCAGCTGGAGAACAGTTACAGGCTTCAGGATCAGACTTCTAAAATCACAGAAGGTGTTTTGAAGGTCACCATCAAGTGAGCTTGAAGCCCACATTTGAAGCTCATCATTTCAAGTGCAAATCATAACCATTATCCTTAGGATTGCTGGTCATCCTGCAACTTTATTCTGTGTTATCTAGTCCTTGAAATAATGTTGCTGTCTTAAAAGTTAGGTAACCAAATACTTTAATCTGTTCATCTTTCTATTCAAGACTTGTGTTTGCCCTTTGTTTCTCTTAATCTTATTCTGGTATAGTTTGTCTGCCCAGTTTGTTGTTTTGGGTTTTTTTTCCCCTATCTTTCTTATTCCAGTTCCTATACTATATCTCTAAGCCTCACAATTTCTTCATAGTTTTTGGGCTTTTGGACAATGCTCTCTATTTTATCTGCTCACATATGTAGATTGTCTCTTGGAAGAGAATCTGTGCAGTCTGAAAAGAGAAGAAAATTATTTACAAGAACATCAAATATTATGGCATGCACATCTGTTTGGAGGTGCCTAGAATAACAGTATTACTAATTGTCTTCCATATAATAAAAAATTGAGAACTGCAAAATTTTCTGTAGGAGTCTATCAAGAAATTCTGTTGTGCCTCAAAAGGAGAATTTCCATACTCAGGTAGAAAAGGGATATCAGCAGGAACCAAAACATCATAAAACCCTGCGTTGATTAAAGGGATACTTTTCTTCATGCCACCCCTTTACAAGCTTAAGAAAAATTTTCAGACTCAAATATTTCATTTGAAAAATGATAACAAGCATGAGAAATAGTCACATTTGACCAAAAATTAGGGGCACTAAAGTTTGAGACTGAATTTTGTGCATTACAACTGTGCATTCATTTTTAATGGAATTGGTATCATTTGTTAAGTAGTAAATGAATGCCAGAGCCACTCATAAGAATAAGAGGAATGAAAAGTATTAGCAAAAAATTGGCTAGGATAGCATACTTGTAGCCACTATCATAAATTTAAACAGGAGATTTCTTTATAAGATAGGATTTTATATAAAGGCACACAGACAGAATACTCTGTACATTTATAGAGTTGATGAGAAAGAAGAAGATTTTATAAAAACTTCAAAAGAATACTGAAATTAAGGTTTTCATGTAAGCAAATATGTAAACAAAATCAAGGAAAAAACCCTTTATTGACTGAAAAAAATAAATATATATACATGTATCCTATTTGGCTGAAAAAGGTGGGGGAAGGAAGGGGAGAGGAGGCAAGGCATGGCAATAGAATGGAACTATTTGTAGTTCAAGGTTTTCAATATTTGCCTTGCAAATTCAAGGGAAACATGATCCATGAGTTGATTTTAAGTCTCAAGAACTGCACCTAAATAAGCCTATTGTCAGCAAGTGTAAATTCACTGCACAGAGGTTCACTTCATAGGCTGAGGAGTTTGTAGTTAAAAAAGATTTTGTTCCCTTAGTTTTAGTGTTGCAGAACAGATAACCATGGATATCAAAACCATTTTAAATTGGTCAAGGTAGTTTCCAGTAATGGCTTGCAGCTAAGAATATAAGTGTAATACCAAAAAGTCATTCAGGTCTTGTAACTGCTACTTTTTACTATATCCATTCTGATGGGTAGAATGGAAAAAAAAGGCAGTAAAGTGGTACTGTTGAGTCCTATCACATAACAAAAATTGACTGTGGTGCTGAGGTCTTAAGAATTGCAGAACAACACAATTCAGATCCTTATTTCAGAGGGCAGACAATCAGGTTCCTCTTTATTGTGGCAGCTACTACATATAGCTATGCATTAGGGGTTATTAAACCAGATACAGTGATTAGAAAACATTAAAAAAAATAAAATTCTCTTGTCCTTGGTGACAAGCAAGAATGTTTTACCATTTTAGTTGTTCTGTCCACCAGCTCACAGAATCACTTCATTGTTGTCATCTGCTGTGACTGACAAAAGAGTCCTACTGTCTCCTACACATGCATCTTCCCTGAAGGAGGACTTGCCACTAGTCAACTGTATAGCACATAGGAGGTTTTAATCTTCTTTCTGACCAGTATGGTGAAATGTTTCAGCATAGCCCAGAATTACTGATATTCACTACACTATTCCAAAGATATTACCTCTTCACAAGATTCCTTTTGGGTCCCAAGGGCAAATAGATTTTGCAGTTTCTTTCTATTTCATCTCAGTGAACATAAATAAAATAAAACAATATATATTTTTTTAAAAAAAAGCCACCAAAGAAAACAAACAAAAACAAAAGGATTTTCCCTTGATTGACTTGTCAGTATCACAGTCACCAAACTGCCTAACAGAACATGCACTGAGGTAGCCAGGGCAGATTATATTCTTTTTCAATTTTAGGTAGAAATATCAGTACAAAATGCACCCTGCGTTACTCTGACAACCAAGTTCCAGTTGGTGGTTTGTTTTTGTTTTGGTTTTTTGGGTGTTTTTTTTGGTTGGTTGGTTTTGATTTTTTGGTTTTTTTTGCTTTTTAGTTTTTATTTCTATTTTGTTTGGACATGGTGTATTTTCAAAAGGTGCAGTGAAATATCAGTTTTCTTCAATCAGAAAATTCATGCTTGTTAGACCATGGACTGAATCCAAGTATGTGCAAGCTCTATTTTAGGAATAAAAGATTTGATTTAAACATTTAGATTAAAAAATTTGATGTAAAATTTGGTTTATATCCAAAAGCTATAAATTTCTTTGTCATGAGAACTCTCGTCTTTTTACAGAAGTTAGTATAACATCAGCTATAAGAGTATCTAAACTGGAGGGTTGGGGGGGGAGGGGAATTAATACAATGGTCTGCATGAGAATTTATTCAGTCTTGTTTGAATACAACTGGAATGTGGGAAACTTATACTGGATATAAGGAAAAAAAATTCAGTATGTTCATCCAAGGCTGGAAGCAGTTGATCAAGTGTTGTACTTTGAAATGGTCAAGACTTGACTGGCCATGGCCCTGAGCAACCTGATCTGATTCCACCTGTTTTCAGCATGAGGTTGGACTAGATGACCTCCAGAGATCCCTTTCAACCTAAACTATTCCATGACTATTTTATCTCTCCCCTTCCGCATTGGACCAGGACCAAAAGATGTAGATGTAGTGAGGGTCTAGGCATAGGCCATGGGCTCTCAGCTTGGGAGAGTTCTGATCTGCCATGAATGGACTGAACTGTGCAGATGGATATAAACAGCAGGTCTGATGCACTGATTTTCCTAAGTGTGAGCAGAAGACTCTGACTAAAATCCTGCCTCCCCTTTCAGATAATATAATACTTTTTCTCACCTACATGATACCTGTACTCAATATGTACAGGAGACCCCTTGAAAAGAATTCACCAGTTCTCTGCTTCCGCCTTGCTTCATTAGCCAGGTTTTTGCAGTCGAAGTATGCCAGCATCATCATAATGGCTATTGGTGATGAAAGCCAAGGCTAATCAAGGTCTGAAAAATGCTTTTGTAAAGACATTTTTAAAAAATCTGATTAAGTTTTCAGAGAATATTTCAAGGACTGTGATTTTGCATGGTCAAACAGGATCTGCCACTTTTATTGACCACATTTGTCAAATTCTCAAGGCTTTGGTTCCCTGACCTTACTGAGTGCTTCAATACTGATTTATTATTTTTTCCTAGCTGGCTTCTGATGTCACATATGTAAGAAATTTAGGCATCACTTGGCTTTCTCTAATATTATTAGAAGGACCTATTCATTTCCAGTGTACAGAATTCTTATGGTCTCTAAAATATCACCCAATGTATCTACAGTACAGCTCTGTGTAATCATCAGAAGTAAATTTTAGCAGTAAAAGACAGCAGCTATTTTTGATAAGGACAATAAAGGTGGCTTGATGACTCTATTTTTAAAGAGGAAGAACTCCTGTTCTGGTGTATCGACATTTGCCAAGGAGAAACTCAAAAAGCTTCAAAGCTTTTAATAGGAGTTTCAAAGCTTCAGTCCTACCCTGACTGCATACAGACTTCACTGGTGCCACATTCAAACAGCTTTCCTTTACTTTGTAGCTATACTCTTCTCCCAACAGACTAACTTTTTAAAGAATGGCCTTTGTATTGCAAACAGAAGAGTAGCAGCATATGAAGATGTTTATCCTAAACCTGACACAATCCAGCATTGCCTCACTGGGCTCATTTGCACAGCAGTGGGTTTTTTTGCAAGAAATAAATGAATTTTGGGATTGGTCAGGCACACTAAAAAAAAAAAATAATGTTTCTGAGACTACACCCACACTTACAACAGGAAGGAAAACAGTATGAAAGAAAAAGCTAAGGCATGCATTTCCGGGTAACACTGAGAAAAGAAAGAAGCCAGTGGACTGCATTTTAGTTGCTATGAAATGAAATTAAATGAATATATAACTTTCTTGAATCCCACTTAGGATTAGGAAAGGAATGTGAATGAGTATGATATGAAATTTTAACATTTTCAAATAGGAACGCAAAAGAATGATCTGCACAATAGATACATTCTCAGTGCAGTAAAAAATAAGCTCTTCCTTGGAATGTAAGACAGCATGGTCTCTGTCCCAAAGTTCTTCTAACCTAATTTTAAAACACAATAAAGGAGAATGGCAGGAGGGAGAAATGGTGGCAAGAATTCTAAGGAGAGGATTACAAGGTCACTTATACGTCAGGCACAAACTTGTGGTTCTGTTATCCATAATCAACTCTGGATTATTGAATTCAGTTTGTCTTGGAACCTCACTCATAGAGTGTACCACTGGCAGACATTGCAGTGGACATTAATATATCCCCTCAGAGCTACAAATTTTCAATATATAAATGACAAGCAAGCCAAGAATTTCAATTTTATGCTTAGAAAAGAAGACAGTTTAATATTTAATGTGCTGGATCTCAGAGGTCTGCATATTGGACTCCAACACCCACACCAACACAAAAAAAACCTTAAATTAATTCCTGTAAGAATACAGGTGCTGATATTTCTTGCAACACTACTCACTGGGTAATATTGCTTTCCTAAAGATGACTTTAACTTCTGTAAATAACTTCACAGAACTTCTGATACATATCTGATGTTCTCTTCTGGTTCATGAATTTGTTCAGTTGTGCTACTCTTTTGTTTATGTCATTTGAAGAGCATTACACTTTCATTATGTGAAATGCATAAAATGTAGCCAAAGGTACTCAGGAGTCAATAGCAAGGTCATAATTTACTATCAAGTTTCTGCTGACATTTACAGACCATTTAAACTTTGTTCTGTTTCATAACATCAGCATCAGCACAATCCTTGAAGTGCATCACTGGCTGCAGTGTGGCTGTAATGGGACTTATATGAATAACTAGCAAAGAATTAGTATTCCTGTTTATGATTTATCTGTGCACCAACTGTAAATATTCTAGTGAGAAACACTCCACTATAAAACAGCTAAATTAAAATGAACATTGATCTGAACCTTTAAAAAGAAAATTTTCTGTGAACTGTAAGGCTATAAAATTATATGAATCCTTCATAAATGAATCAAGTGTTAAAATGTTAACTTTTCTCCAGTGATAACAAAGAATGTTCTTTTCTCTTGACACTGTGTAACTAAGTTCATGCTTTTAAACAATTAGTAGAGGAAAAAATAATACTTTAAGTTGTTGTAGATATGATTGAATATTCAAATTGGGATAATTGTGCTCTAATAAAACATTGATGAATTAGAGAATTCTTTTCATATTTGTATTACTGTCGTAAATCTTAAAGAGCACCCTACTTAGATAGAATTTGATACACCTAAAACATGTATTAGTGGAAGGTAGTCCATCAACAATACTGAGAATATCTATTGTCAGAGGAAAAAAACAAAACAATGCAAAACAAAACCAACCAAACAAAAAACTTTAAAAGCTATCAATAGTTCAATATATATAAATACACAAAAATTTCTTTAACCATATACAATTAATTGTATAAAATATTGAGAAAATATATTCTACATGTATTTGTGCCAGATATAAAAAGATTTCCACAGGTACACAGATTCCTCCCATTTTTTTCCTCTTGGTCCTGTACTGATGGTTGTTTGTCTTGTGTATTCAGTGAAAGCAACCTGAGCTGGAGGTTGTATTCTAAAGTGAGGGAAGCCCAGAGGCAGCAGAAGAGGAACAGGAGCAGAAGCAGAAGAAAGAGCAGGAATTGTGACAAAACAGAAGAGGCAGAGATACTCATGGTCTTAAAACAGAGTTAAAAGACATTAACACTGAATAGAAAAATTAGTTATTTAAAGAAAATCTGAATTACTTGATGAGATAATCAAAGTCAGTCTTTCAGTCAGAATACCTTCTTGCTTAATTGTCTTGTACTAGTGAACCATTAGAAAAGAGGCTGAGTTTCCTTGTCATCAGAGTTGCACAGGTTGATGTACAGTACATTGTTCATTAGCTAAATGGTACTTTTAGAAACCTGAGCTGCACTTTCCACTTTGAATAACACACATGGCATAACTGCTGAATATAACTGTGAGGTTGGATATAGTTTGTAAAGAGTTGTTTTGAAGTGCAGCTGAAACACCTTCACATCTGCATGCAGATAACTGTATAGAAATAGTCCTAAGCTGCTACACCTGAATATCCACTAGATAGTAGATTTATTTGCTATGTATTTGTTCTCTATTACCATGTGAAATCTCTTTTACTATCTCTAGTCACTTAGTTGAGATCAAAATCAATGATTTCTGGAAAGTCAGCAAGTAAGCTCACCCAATAGCAGCTCCCAAAGACAACCAACCTCTAAGCCTAGCTGCTAAGTCAAAATCAAATCATGCCTGCCTTAGACTTCCAACTGTCTTATTTGGCTGATAGATTTGGTGAAAGTAGACATCTGCTTGTATAAGGATTCAAACACCTTTCTCTGCTAGGTCACATGCTTAATTTGTACTTTTGTATCTTAATGCAGCACTTTTCTTTCAGGTTTCTTTTCAGTCCCTTTTCATTGAATTGGAAGAAAAAAGCTATTTCTAGCCAAAAACTTTGACTCAGTTATATCTGAAGTGTGGCTTCCTCAACTTCCCTAAGTATGGCAAAGAAAAATGTCAGTTCACTCAAGACAGTGAAAAGAGCACTTCACACCAACGTTTTCCTCTCGGTACTAGGTTTTTGTCTAGTGCTTCTTTTAGTCCCATCTGTTTGGATCAGAAGTCTTTCTCTATGTGCTTTACCTTTTCATATGTACTTCTTGTTAGTGATCCTGTTAGTTCATTTATTGAGATCATTTGACCCAAAATCCAACTCCAGGTTCTCTCTCATTCTAACTCTTAGGATCAAGCAGAAAATATTTTTCTTTTATGGTCCTGGTCCTCCTCACTTCTAACCCCCAGGTGTATACTGTAGTATGCAATAGACTTGTCCTCTTTCACTCTTCTTATCTGTCAAATTAAAAAAAAAATACATAATAATGAAATATACCCTCTGTAGTGAATTAATTTAAATGAGAACCTACAATGCAAGAAGTGTCTCTTGTAAGTTGCAAGCGGAAGATAACTTCCAGAAAGATGAAAACACATGAGAATTTCCCGTACGTCATTCAAATGAATGACTGGTTCAGAATACGGAGAAGAATTATGTTCAAGGATATCCTATGCTCTCTAAGTTTTCACAAAGGCCACTTCCTCATCTCACCATTTCTAAATGGTATATTAAGGCTTCCAGTTTGATGATTTGGCATTTCAGTCTCTAATATGCTGATAGATTGAGTTCAGCTTTCTAAGTAACCTTGTAACTGCAGCAGTGTAATAGCTGTAACTATAATAAGGCCTCCTTTGCTGGAAGTACTGACAGTCATTCAGATTAGTCCAATTGACTGGTTAATATCATACCCTCATTATGCCTTCTGAAATGCTTTGAGCTGTGTATAATTGCTTCTGGTTGTGGAAAGAATGAAAGTTTCTTTCACAACTTACTGGTTTGGTGACAGAGCCTGTATTAGATTTAAATTTTTATGGGGGAATTTAATAAATACATCAAAGGACACAGAATGGTGATGTCGCTCTCCCAGTCATGTTTTTTAAGGATTTATTACAACTTCAATAGGAACATCTGCCATTTAGGGTTATTTCCATGGTCCTAACCAAAACTGGAGGGCTTGGAAAACAAATAAAAGAAAACAATGGGATTTTGCCACAAACACAAAAGTGAAAACATATTTCACTTCTCTAGATCTTCTCTCTGGAAAAGGTCTTAGGGGGAATTCCCCTTAGCAGCTAGTCATGGTTTAGACTCAGCCAGCTTCAGTCTTTTTTGTCTTTTTTTTTTTTAATTTATTTTATTTTATTTTTTATATTTTCCCCTTGAAGGTTTTATATATTCACTGATTATTGTTGCCAAAACAATGGGAAATGATTGGGAAAAAATGGAGAAACAAGATGGGAAGAAAATCACCATATGTACACTGTCTTTCACAAATTATTGATTTTTTTTATTTATTCACAAAAAAACAAAATAATACCACATACACATGAACACACATTTATGCATGTATATTTAGTGCCTTACCTTTACCTAATAACTTAGAGTAGCGGAAACAACATATATATACAGCAACACTTGCATACAGCAGTTTAGCAACCAGTTTCAGCAGTGAGTACCCTCACTCTTCTGAATTTAAAAAAAAATTATAGGTTTTGTAACCCAGATTACAAGAATCACTCCTTGGGCTGACACAGACCATTTCTTTCCTTTCCAGTCACCCTGATCAATTTTTCAGACTTGTCCAAGACCACTGCTGAATAGGAGTATCAGTGACAAGTGCAGTTTGATCTGCACTGTAATATATGCCACACATGGATGTTCTGTATTCCTGACCAGACAATAGAGTCCCACTGGCTCCTCAGTTTGACTCTAAGTTCTTGGAGGGTCTCCGTATAAAAGCAGCTGAAAGGCTTAAGCTCAAGATGTGAACTCCCAAGGTTCACTAAGGTATCTGCATACAGAACTGTGTGCTTTATTATGATTCTCAGAGTGTGAACAAGATCAAAGAGCACCTTCTTCTAAAATGAATGTAGGCATTGTTTCATCTTTCCCCTATGTCACTAAATTCAATGCAGGCAGCAAGCCCACTTCTTGTAAGGCAGTACCTATGTATGCGGTTATGACAGCACACCACAGCAAGTACATAGGTAAGCATGTGGGCCTAAAATATGCACAGGTATTGCTCATTTATAGTTTTCTCAAGCATCTTCTCTATTTCTTACAATAAACTTTCCTCACTCTTTCCTTCTCCCACCTTTCAAAGTTGTTTCTTCTTTACCAGTCTACAAATGACTGTGCAAATAAAGACTTCACTCTCCCTCTCCTACAGTGGGCTTTCTTGTACAAAGGCAAACCAATATCACATACAGAAAAAACTGATTAATTTCTAACAGTATAGCTTGCATAGAATGTCGGTGTATCCTAATGGTGACTTTTCAAAAAGGTGAGTCTGCGTTTTTACTCACATTAAAAAAATCACACAAATTTTATAAGTGTTTCTTTTCACAAAAGAAGAAAATTATTGTTAAGTAAAAAAAAAAAACCAAACCAAAACACACAAAAAAAACAACCAAGCAAGCAAAACCCCACCAAAAACAAACAAACAGTCAAAGTGTGAGGTTTTGGGGTTTTTTTCATACTAACCCTCAGATGCAGAAGAAAATGTAGTCAAATATGTGAACCATTCTAATCTCGGTATAAAAAGCTTTAAGGAAAGTGCTAAGCAATATCTAGACATTGCTGCTGTTCCTACATAAGACCTGAGTATTTTTCTGTTTTTGAAAGGAAAAGGGTCAACAAAGTCTTCATTCCAGTTTTGGTCTTGTAGAGCCTGTGTAAAGAAGGCAGGATTTAAGTGATGATCAAGCCCACTTAGCTTTACATTCTTGAAAATTATAACAATTGATTTATCTTCATATTATCTCTTACATTTTCACAATGGTGTTGTACCATACCTACTAAATATCTATAAGAAAATTGATGGCAGGGTATCAGGGTATAAGCATAACTTGCAGCTACTAATGCATTAATAAGAGCAAGCAGTACCCTTGGGATGACCTGTGACCTTTCACTAGGAGATACCTAGTTGTAGTGGATTTTATACCTGGCTGATTTAAACATGTCATTACAAAAGATTTGGGCAGTTGTTAAAGATTTGTTAACATATTCATGAAATATAATGAATTAATTATTAGTCCATTGAAGCAACAAAAAGAAAAGCTTAGCTTATTCCCACATGATGCTTCAATCCTTTTGATGCTGTATAAAATATAAGTGCCAGTTTGTGCCCAATGGAAAACAATTTAGCAGGCAAGGGACTACAATGGTTTTGTACTCAAATCCAAATTTATTTTTAAAATTTTCATTTCTCGTATGTGTTCAGGAGTCAGTTACTCATAGTTAAGGATTTTTGATGCTGTAGGGTTCTCTGTTACACAAAAGTCTCTCACAAAGATAGGTGGCTAAGATGTCTCATCATAGGAAACTGCAGAGAATACAACTTCACTGAAAATTTCTCAGAGCCTCAACACAATCAAATAAATGAACTGACAACAGTTATACTCAACCTGCATTCACATGTCTTATTTTTCATCCGTAAGGACCAGTCTCAACATTTAATGTGCAGTTTATGGTGACTTTATTTTTTCTTACCAACAAGGGAACAGAAGGTAAGGAATTTGCTGGTTTCAAATTATGAACAGTTACATAAAAACTGTCTCAAACAATTTTTTCATTTCACTTTTGTGTGTTAACTATGTAAATATTTAAATATACTTCTTTTGTAGGAACTATGCTGTAGCCAAACTACCTTGCAGTGGGAAATTTCTATAAATAAATACAATTAAGTTAAAAAACCATGAAAAATAAAGCATTAATGAATATTAAATAAAGATGACCTATTTAACAAGCTGTTTACTTTATACCTGTTTCAGAAAGGCTCACATTCTTTGTCTGATCCCAGTCTGTAGTATGGGAAGAATACTAAAGAAATTTAGAATATCTTTACTGCTGTTAGAGTAGTAGGCTCTTTGTGTCTAGAACTTATATTAAAAAGTGACACAATCTGCATGGAAAGATTGACAACATCTAAAATTGGGATAAGTATGAAAAACAAGTTACATGAACATATTCACAGTTTGTTTTAAAATTATAAAAATACCCCAAAACTGGTTCTTCAAAAATCGATCTTTCATGAGTCTTTGTTTTCAGAACTGATGGATAAATGAATTGGGCTGTACTCTGCAGTGGAGTGAAAAAAGGTCTCTCTGCAAGAACAACTAAAGCAAATTTATAACTTAAGTCTTGTAAGATTAATACCTTCTTTGGAATGATTATGACGTATGGCAGAAGAGAAGAAAGCTGCTTGAAGGATGCATCTGTTTTTGTTTCCTAAACTCAGATCTCACAGAGAATACTTCTTGCATTTTAAACTACATAATCAGCAAAGATAAACAAAAAAGGTGGGAGAGATAAGAGGAGGAAGAGGTACAGGTTAAATATCCACCTAGATAGAGAGAAGAATGGATCTGGATAATTTATAACATATGAAGACATGGTTCACTAAGTTATAAGATTTCTTCTGTCAGAGACAGATTTTGATATCCCACATGGTGACATCTAATCTGGGTATCCTAGAGCCGGAGACAAAACAGTGAGCAGTATATGCCCAACACATAAACTGAAGCAAGTATAAGACCTGGCATCTGTGATGTTACACATCCTGCCTGGAGGAACCAGACCCTTCTCACTAACTTTCTGGTAGAAACTCAGCCACTGTGAAACCAAGAATTCAAGAATTACAAGATTACAATGAGGACTGGAAAAATGCAGAGTAATTATCTAGAGGAAAGGAAGCTGCTGGGCATGAAAGTACACTCAAAGAGAAGCACCTGGGGACAGGTCCTGGCATTTCTTTTCCCTGATTCACTCAGGGTTTAACATAAGCCTATCCAAGGTTCCTGTCCCACCAGTGCAAAGAATCATGTATTCTTTGGCCTTCTGGTGGCCTGACAGGAAGGCAACATAGAATGAAGTTTGTCTCTCCATTGTGATTCTCATTCTTGGAGATCACAAGCAGCCTGTAGCCTGCAGTCTAGGGGTTATGAACCTGATGTGGTGGAGAACAGAGGAGGCATATGTGAATCTTTGCACTCTGCACAAAAATGAAAACTCAGATTTTCTATGTCATCAACAAATGATCTGATATTGGCAGCCATATGGATATTTTGGTCATCCAGCTGCTCCCAAGTCCACATCTCAGGCAACTAAACTTCTCATTATATGTGGGTTGATGTTTTCATCCCAAGAGGACCCTGGTATGTGGCACTTGCACAAGATTTGTCCTGATGACGAAGCTGGTTTACTATAAACATGACAATTGTCTGTTCTGTAAGCCTAAAAATAACCTGTTATCTCTCCAGAATTCCTGAAAATTTTATACTGTGTCTCAGTTCCTTTATATTTTTCTTTAGCATTCATATCTCAGAACCAAGGCAGAGCTTTCTCATTCTAGAAAAAACTAATTAACCAAATGGGATGGAATTGGATTTTCTTCCTTAGATTCTTCCATATCTTATCTTGACATTAGTTCAGAAATATGTCATAACAGCTGAAATAGGACATTGAGGTGAGGATATGTGAACTCTTTCAAAGTTACTCAGATCTCCAATTATAACTTCATTGTTGACTTGGGTAACATGGTTAATGTGTGTGCCTTCATTTTCCTTTACTCTAGATATTAGTTATAAGCTTATCTGTATTGTGAAACTGCTGTGTGTGAAGACTTCCAATATCTGATTATAAATTGCTTTCTGAGAGCCCCACAAAAAAGGTGAAACTTACAGCCAGTTCCAGGAATTATTATTATCATTAAAAACAATGAGATATGCTATGTTGTTAAAACAGTCTTTTTTTCTTCCCTCATTGGATTAAGAAACCTTTCTTTAGTCTTTGTGTAATCAGAGATATGGAAAGGATTTTGTGAACCTTCAGATGAAAGGGACAAATAAAAATGTGACATGGATGATCACAATGTTAATCATGTAATTAAATATTCAGTAACCAAGCATTTATAATTGAGTGAGGTGGAAAAAATTAGTTTGTGCTACACTTCAAACTCAGATTTGCTGCATGCTGTGAGCAGGGAAGAACAAGCTGAGCAGCCAAAGGTGGCAGAAGTATTCTAAGACCTCTGATTTTCTCTTTATTGATTGCTGTTTCTGACTAAATATCATCAGCTGCTTGGTGATTTACAACATACTGATAATAAAACTGAGAGATATGAGTATAGACATAGCAAGTTTGGGTTTTTTATTCTGTTCAGCCCTACAGTTTATTCCTTGGTTAAGGCAACACCCTGGTGACAATCAGCATGCAGCAGAATGTAATGAAAGTGAAGAACCATGGGCAGATTACGCTGACAGAAAGATGCCTCCTTTCGTTGCACTGTAAGTGATAGTCTGTCAGATAAACATGAGTCAGTGTCTTTGAGCTGCCTCTAACAACACAAACAATCCAGTCCAAAAGCCTGAAAAGTTTCAGTGTTCAAGTGAGGAAAAGTTGTAATGGAATTTTAATGAGAGATTATATCTTTTTACAACTCTGCTGAAGACAAGAGAGATATCTATTGCATAGTTATTCAATAAGCTGAAAATCCCAGTGGTCAGTATGCAACGTTATTGAACCAAAAGTTCACAGGTGCTCTTGCTTGTTTATTAGTTTTCTGTAGAGGATGAAAATGTAATAGGTTTTTGGAAAACCCTAAAATCTTTCATAATGATAAAAACATTGACAATGCATTTTATATTAGATTTCTTCATCAAATCAGAACATTTGCTAAAGACTCTAGCAACAATATAAGTGTGCAAATGTGCATACTTATAATTAAAACCTAAAAGGGTATGCAGGCAGAAAATTTGGTTTTAATTAGAGAGAGTAATCTATAAAAGGGAGCAGAGTATGGTGATGTGTGTCCAGCACAGACAGAATTCTAAAAATGGAAAATACACTTTTTAAACTATGCCATGTAGTCAATAAAAAGAGAGAAAATTAAAAACTCTGTGGTGATATGCACAGTAACACATTAGTGATGTGAACATGTGAAACTATAGGAGCAAACAGCCTAGGACCTGGACTTACTGAACTGTTTAGGTAAGCTGAAGAGTAAGATCCTCTTTTAAGATAATTTTTTAAAGAAAATGCTATGATGTATCCACCAGTATTCATTCTAGAATCTGTGCACTTTAAATACCACTACTTCAGGAACTTGCCAAATTTTACCCAAAGTATTCTGATATTTTAACCTGTGATGGTAGAATAGAAATATCAGAAAAAAAGGACTTCTTCCAGTATGGAAGGTCTTGTCATTAATTATTTTTATTGTTTTCCCTGCTTTATTCTTTCTTTTGTTTTGATTTTGGTTTAGGGTGTTTTTTTTGTAATCTATATTAACCAAAAATTATTTATTTCTTGTAAAATGAAAGCAAAAGGTTTTACCCCCACTGATTGATTTTCCAACTCTACCTGAAAGACAAGGTAAAGAAAGGCAAGGCAAAGTAGGGGAAAAAAATTATAAATGCAGTTCTAAATTTTTTTTCACATGCAGACACAGTCTTGCAGTCATCACATTTTGAGCTCAGTTTGAGGGTCCTGAGATTTTCTACTTAGTCTAGAAATTGCATTTTTTTACTTAGCAGTAAGAGTCATTGTTACAAACTGAAACAAAAAGTAATATCTCCCAGAACAATACTTCAAAGTGATGGAGTATTGATTATATCCCAAAAATTTTATACAAAAAAAATAAAACCCGACAGATTCATAACCTCGGCTCTTAAAAGACCTTGGAACAAATAGTTGTGGAGTTCAGTGTGTATTAAAAGACCTTCTTTCCTCATTAAAAATCCATTTCATTTATATTCCTGAGATGAAGTTTGAATTTCTTTTTACTTGGTAAGAATAATGTTTTTATTTGTAGACAGCATAAGATGAATGATGTCCTTAACTATTCAAAGCTTTGCTTTCAACTGCTATTGTA
Source organism: Campylorhamphus procurvoides (assembly GCA_013396655.1). Classification (NCBI taxonomy): domain Eukaryota; kingdom Metazoa; phylum Chordata; class Aves; order Passeriformes; family Dendrocolaptidae; genus Campylorhamphus; species Campylorhamphus procurvoides. The sequence continues at coordinate 115,405 of WBMV01009405.1, read as the reverse complement.
AATGCTGTTATATGTATACGTCAGCAAGCTATATTTTGCAAACAGATGCAAAAGAGAGAACTGCCTGCACACCAACACAGATGAATCAAAGCCAGCTTTAAGCTGTAGACTGCATAGCTGCGGCTAGTGTTGTACTATACAGCTAGTCTTGTATTAGTGTTATGCACTACTAAAACCTTTCTGAAAAATTATGTGTATTAGCTTTGTTTTGTTTTGTTTTTTTTTGGTCAACATACTTTTAAAATGTGTTCATTTACAAGTTAGCTCACTGTACATAGTGAAAAACCTAAATCAGGGTAAGCCCTTTGGTGGTTCCTTTATTTGGAATTTAGCTTTATTACCTCTGGTAAATGACAGTATTTTATTTTTTTTTCTTTCCATTCTGTCAGATGACATGATTCCATAAGAATTCTGAGAGGTTGGACTCTGAAGTTACATCTATGCTAATATATAAAATAGTCAAGGGACCATTGCCTGTCCCAGCAGATGGTTGGCACAGCATGGTTTGTCCACATAAAGTTAATCTTCCTTAGTTCTAAATCAGTGTTGGCCCACTCAGTTTGCTCACTGGAAGTGGTCCTTGGCCCATGCCAACACCTTTGCACTGCCTGACATCCTTCCAAGAGACCAGTCTACAGATTTGACACTGTAGATGACAAGACACTAATGCTTACACTCATGTCCTGGCCTCTGGCTTACTAGTTAGTAAATACTATCCTTTAATTGTTTCCTTTGGCTAAGTTTGGAATCACTACATGCAACTCCGCTAAAGCAGATTTTCATGTCACCTGCAGAATGTCTAGTAAAAGCTCACTATTTATCAGATTCTGCAGTCATTGCCTACAGATTTCATTGTTATTGTCACAATGCTTATGTGATTGCAAAGGAAACAGAAAGAAACTAAGTAATCAGAGTGTCTACCAGAGCAATGACTAGTCATTTGGTCTTTTTTAAAGGGACTATGTGATACATCCATGAAAATGAATTCCAATCTATTGTGTCACCAGTTTTTGTAGTATTTATATACTATTGTTCTTGTTTTCCCAAAAAAAATATTCTGTTTTGTCCATACTAGATCTCCATCTGCCCATGCACATTCACTAGTGTGCAATGAAAAATAATCATACATATTGCTTACTGAATGTCAGATTTCACTTTAAGCCTATTTTCTTTGTCAACACTTAAAAATTGAAAATGGTTAAGTGATAAAACTGTATATAAAAATTATGCTTATAAATGCCAAGGGAAACTAATTCAAAGTAATTTAAATCTTGAGGTTCTCAAATTCTTAGGAAATCATTGTTAGTTTTAAAAGATATATGACTAACTATAGGTTTGATTGCTAAGTCACTGTTTAGGTTTTAATTCCTAAGAGTAGCTACAGTTTTATTTATGCATTCCAGATTTCATAGGAATATAAAAAAAACAAAGTATATCAATTGAAAACCTGCTAAATAAAAACTTAAATCATAACCACACTATTCTGCAGCACATATTTTCATAAAATCTCAAAATTCGTAATAAACTTTTTCTCAAAAGCATCATGAGCAACCAGCTACCCAGACTATTATATTCCTCAGAGTCAATTGTTTCAAATCTATCTTTATCTAAAACAAGATAACAATGACATTAACACATTCTTTGCCTCATGAATACTAACATCAAAGAAATAAAAATAAAATGGGGGTTTAAACAAACAACAGAACATCTAAGATACATAAGCAGTTAAAAAAACAGGGAGAGAGGAAATAAGCTGAAAGCTTTTGTCTGTGAGTGATCACAACCAACTGCTATTTTCCATAGTAATATGAAAGCCTGCATTAATCAATACCTTAGTCCAATTTTTTGCTCTCATCTATTAGCTGCTTCAAACATTTTTGATCACTGAACATCCTCTTTTTAATGATGCAAGCATGGGAAGTAATAGTTGAATTTGTTTTGCCGGACATCCAGCTAAGGACATGCAGTAAAAAGAAGTAGAAAACCCAGCAAAAGGGCATTTGGAATTGCATTATTTCACTGTTCCTTCCAGCTGGGATTGAAAGTAAGCTACTCACTGTCAAAAAGCCATGATTTTGCTCACTCTCCCACTTCACTTTTTATTGAAGAAATCTTCTGGGTCTTTTGAATTTGTCATTAGTATGAGTAAAAATATATAATTGGATATTGATTTGGGAAATTACACCACCTCACAAGGCATCTACATAAACACAGCATATTTGCCATAAAACTGAATTTTCTAAACATACAATTTGATTTTTCCCTGCACTAGAAATATAAAGAGAAATGTAGCATTTGTGCTTTTATTTTGCCTGTATTTTTCTAAATTTATGAAAATTAAAACTGTTTTTCTCATTTAGACTAATGGAAATTTTCAATGTAGTTGCAACCCTCAGTCGCATTATGTCTGCAAGCTAATCAACAGAAGTGGATTATTCTTATAATGATTTGAAGTTTCCTGAAAAAAGATGTGCCTGTGATCAACTCCCCAGGACCTTGTGTGGTCCCTATTGTTGTGTGTATTAAGCAGGAACTGGAGGGATGCTCAGGCTATAACTTCACAGTGCTGCAATTTCATTCTGTCTGATTACAATTCCCATATATATTCACTCACAAAAGAAAAAAACAACTGATTTTTGGTCAAGAGATTTAAGGAGCAGAATGGTACTTGTATGCACACTTCAACAGAAATGTAACAAAAACATTGGTATTTTCTTCTTTCTGAAGAAAAACCAGCTGAAAACTATCTTGGACCCATACAATTACTGTACAGCCATTATATTTTTTAAATGGATTACTGCATTACTATATATAAACCAGCATTGTATACATGTTATTCTGTGGACTGACATAACAGACAACCTGGAGATAAAGCAAGTAGAACCTGGATATATAAGGGAAGACTGACATGTAGAATATTCTTAAAATAAAAAAAACAGGCTAGATTTGAAAATAACCTTGGGAATACAGGGCATATTATCATATCAGACAGACTTCATTCTTTCCAAGGTAACAATTGTGTCATAAGGTTTTCTTAATATATTTTTAGAGAATATGACATAAAAATGCCATAAAACCAGTCTCAGATTAGGTATTTTTACTCTCCATATGCCTTTGACAGGCAAGGAAAAAGGAAATTATTCCAGTTACTTGGATATTCACATGCAAATACCAACTGTAGTCAATAGGATTTGATATTTAGCAGACCGCCTGACATGCATATGCCCAAACAGCAACTTAGAATTAATACTTTCTTTAACAAAGTATATGACAGAAAAGCAGAAAAACTCTTAGAATATGGTGACTAATCTTTCAGAAGCCACTCACAAAACCTCTTCTCCCTTCTTTCCAGTTTTCCACATGATTCTGCACAATGAACCACTAAGTTCAAATCTATGTTCTTCACAGTCTTTGGAGACACAGTCTCAAACTCTCTGGGAAATTTTTTTGCACACCAACTATTCCTTAGTATATTTACAAAAAGTTACTTGCAGCTGCAAGTAGTATTAAAAGCAATTGTTTATGAGAAGATCTTTTATTGATTAAGAGGCAAGAGTTTTCTAAAAATGTTAGTTACTGATTTTGTTCCACCTGGTAAACAATGAGTGGAAAAAAAGGTTATGGTTTTGTCCCACAAAGCTGGCCTCCTCTTTTGTAAGCATCTTCATGAAGGAAGCATCACTTGCTATACTCATTGCTACCAATAACAACAGCTTTTTTAGCTGCTAGGAAGCAACTTTTATAAGGACCACTAAAAGTATGTTTTTTCACATTATTCCCTTACAGGAATTAGGGCACTTCCTAGCAGGAAAGAGATTGTAATGAAAATGTGATTAATTTCCTGAAGTTTAGAAACATTTTCTCTGTGGTCTCAATATGACAGTACTAAAAACATGTAAGTAGAAACATATGATACCATCTAAACGGCAGGTGAAGTTCCTAGAGTGATTCTCTTCTATATATGAGTACTCTACATTGCATATCTTGCACCATCTTATAATTATACTGAAAGCAAAATTTCTCTTGATTATTCTTATGTCTTCTGAAATTGGAAGTACGTCTTCCACTGACTGCAGTGGGGCTAGGCATGGACAGGATATAACTATGTACAGATGGCTCCTTTAATTTAAATGTTACTATTTAGCAGTTCTGCCAGCATGGGAACAAGTATCTGTAATTGTTTTACTTTTTGTTTACTTTCCTCTTGCATCATGTCCTCGACCAACTTTTCATTTTTTTCAAAATCTCCAACCAGGTGGACGTGTCATTAATCTCAAATATGGAACTTTGTCAGAAACACTTTTTGAAGGAAAGATAGCTTTGTCATTTCATTAAAAAATTTACATTAGAGTTCAGAAACAGTTTTATCTGAATCCTCTTTTAATCACCAAGCTTGCACGGTCTGAGGTTAAAATAATTTTCTTTGCAGGAAATCCTGACACCTGAAGGCCTTGTCATAACATTAATTTAGATACTGAACTTGTGATGAATTTATAGGAGAAGAATTTTTTTCAAAAAGTGCGTTTTTTTTTTATTTCTAGAAGAATATTCAGCATACATTTACATATTTCTGATGAAATATATTACTTCACACCTTGTTCCTTACAGGCATTAAACAACTTTTGCTTCTTAGTTTTTTTTAATTATTATTTCAGCTCCTCTTTATTGGTATCTAATTCTCCCAAGTTAATAAAGTCATCCAAATAATGAAGAATTTGTCCATCTTTTTGTTTCCAAGATTCTATTCTTCCCCTAATGAGTGTCTTCTTCCCTAGAAAGACTATTTCTTTGGTTACTGCTCAAAGTGTCCTAGGAGTCCTTCAGTGTTAAGTGTGACTACTAGATTTAACCATACAGCTATGGTTTTTTATATTTGATTAACTTAGACACCCTATAAAAGTGCCTTTATACTCAGTTTTTTATGAGACCAGAATTCTTCCAAAAATGGAGATGTAATATAGATGGAGTGGTGTCTGAGTTCAAATAGCAATAAAGCCTTTTGAATGCTATTCCTGGTTCACCCATGCTCCAAGACCTGCTCTTCCCTAGAGGCTTTGCATCAACAGTTCTCAAGACACTGCATGAGATAACTAGGCCTGTTCAAATCTGCCTACAAAAGACAATACAAATGTGCCTTTGAATGTTAAAGGTTAGAGACACCTTCACTCTAGGAAAGTGTAAGTGTTGCTCAGCTACCGAGTATTGAGCAAGTAATTGCGAGTGCCGTGCTATGGGCAGGAGAATGTGCCTGACCACAGAGAGAGGTTCCAGTCAGTGCTGACAGTGGTTTGAAGCTCATCCCTTGATATGCTGACCCCATTCCAAGGTGACTTCCTCCTACCTTTTCACACTGCACAAAGAAGACAAAGACACCTGATGTCGCAGCAGAGAACAGCAGTGCAAAGGTGTCCAGGACGAACACAGAACAGAAAGGAAGGCTGCTGCACTAGCAAAGTGATGAGCCCAAGATAAGAACAAAATCGGGAGTTGAGTTTCAAAATCCATGCATTTATGATGAAAGAGAACTTCTGAGACTATTTTATAACTTAAATTAAAACATACTTAAATTTTTTAAACAGAGATGTTCCAAAATTGAAATATTTCCTATTTGGAGTCACTGTTTTAGTGCTTCATGGGAACATTCATTCAGATCTCTGGCACTCCCTTTATCTTAATACAAGGATTTCCATCTGTACTTTCTTATTGTGTCATATGTATTGCCTGCTACTACTGAACATCTATTCTCCTACCTGATGGCAACAGTAATGGAAATATAGCATATGGAAGTGTTAATAAGAAAATTGTATTTACTTCCTGGTTCCACCCTAGCATTAATACTAGTATTATGCACAGTGACATTTCAACCTTTGACATGGAATTCCTATGTCAGGGAATTATTTTCCTCTTAATGTGAATTTTTCATAAAACCTTTAAGATTACAAATATTAATGTAAAGGAAAACTTGAATTTTTTTGATTAAATTATTCATAGAAGAAAATCTCTCTATAGCTCAAATATTAACAAACCATTAAATATAAAGATAGATAATCATCACTAAAAATATGTCTTCAAAAACAGCAATTGCTAACTCTGGAATTTCTAATTCTATTTGCTAGCTCGGATATGAGAGAGCAATTCAAACACTCCAGAGAAGACCTCACAGTTCAACAAAAAAAAATAAATGTGGAACAATTAAACAGAAAGTTGTAAAGGTCACTATTTTCTTTCTCTTTCTTGGGATTTCTCCCAACAATTCTCTTTCTTGGAATCAGCAAATTAGTTTGCAGAAAAAGTGAACACATTCTCTGAAATGTACTTAAAGGCCAATACATGTGTGTCTGTGTGTGCATATGTGTGTGAACTTAATGAAGAACAACAGAAGGTTAGAGATTATCCTGAAAACAGATTAGAACATTTTGTTTGCAGCAAATTAAATTAAACTAATAAATATGCAAATCAAACTATTATTATGTAAATTGTACAATTTCAATATTCTGTTTCCCGGAGAACCATTTCAACACTTTCAGTTAAAAATTACAGTTGTCTAAGTATCATGTATTTTAAGAAGGAATTTCTTGACAGCTTATGAAATGTTGGGAAAATATTATTTCTTTATCAAATTCCATCCTACAACCACCCCACTAACAGATCCAATCACAACCGAAATGCTATTACAAGAAATTAGTGGAAGAGCTGTACATGACAGTTACATTTTCTTTTGCTTCATTTATCATGGAAAATGTACTATGAAATGAATCTGGGCAAACAGACGATCTTTGTCATTTTCTTTCTAGGAAATCCTCACTCAGCCAAATCTTCCTGTCTCTCTCTCACGCACACATGGAGATAAATACACACGGTCTCTTTCACCATAGAAATACTAAAAATAGAGAAAATTTTTTAACAAATTATCTTTATTTCATTGAAATCCAGTTTACTTAATCATCAAGTCTCTTCAAACATTTTTCATAACAAAATTAACAAGTATTCATAACCCTACTGAGAGCAGTTCATGTAAATATTGTCATTTAATTTTTCATATGGAAGAATTTATCATTGCCAGCTTGTGATAGGGTAATGGAAAACAGTCTTTGTTCATGGCAAAAATAGCTAAATACAAGGTTTGTGTAAAGTAGCAATATCAGTATTATTCAATATGAGAACTAGGAAGTTGCTCCTTGGATGTGACAGCCCTTCCACGCTAAATTTTTACACAGGTGAAACTGGCCTTTCTGCTTTTCAGAGATGTTTCAGGCAGATCCTATTAGCAAGTTTCATGTTGCTAATCACTTTGGGAGACCAACAGATCAATGCCTACTGGCCTTTTGATGACAAGTTACTATGTCAATTAGTAACATGAAACAGGAACACAAAGAGAATGTTGCCTAGAACAATCCTGACTGGAAATCAAATGCTACATGCACAAGTTCTCTGGTCCTACAGGAACAAGCCAAAGACTACATCAATTTCAAATTTGCTCATTTTAACTTACTCTTGTCTAGAAATTAAGAGAAATGCTCATCTTTCTCCTATTTCGTGACGGACAGTGTGAACAGAAGTACCGCAACATCAAGATTGTGTGACAAGTCTTAATGATGGGAAATCGAATATTTGCCAGTCCAAAATGTGTCTCTAGGATCTTTTCCATAATTTCCATAATTAAAAACAAACAAACAAAACCCAACCAGACAACAACAACCAGAAACTGACCAAAAATTAAAAAAAATCACAAAAAACAAAGAGCAACAAGGAAAAAAAAAGGGTAAAGAAAACACAGCATATTACATTCTGTATATTAGAAGTCTCTACAGAATGTCCTGATATGCTGCCCTGTATAGCACAATCTCACCCTGCACACAGCTGATGGGCTCACATTGAAGAAGTTGATGGTGCAGTTGATGATGCAATTGATGGAAGCTGGCCATCAACTCTCAAGTTGAAGGAAAAAAAATACGGAGGCATGCAGCAACAAAAAAGCCATTCACACTCCTCTTTCTCTAGTTTGATATATCACATGAAATCTGCTTGGATTCTGCAGCCTGGAATGGTGTGTGGAAATCACAAAATTTCAGCCATAAGGCTGCACTTCAAGAGGAAAGTGTATGGCTCTGAGAGAAAGAACAGCTATTTCTAACAACAGAAAACTCTACTATAGTACTTCCTCTTTTTAATTTAATTAATATCCAAAATAATACACAGACTCTATGCTTCTTTGCATACGACTTAACCTTAAATCAGATATGCCCAGATTGTATTGCCTAGACTACTAAAGCTTCATTTTGCAAGGAAAAACAATGACATTTCAGTGAATGACAATTAACAGTGTGATTATACTCTGAAAAGTCCTACTTATTAAACTGCCTGCAGAGCATTTATCGTAGAATTTGAGATCACCGAGGACATTGTGAGCTTTGGATGATGGACAAATGTGGTTATTGAAGCTGGATTTACATTTGCATAACTAAGCAACAAAGGCAAAAAAATAAGTAAGCAAAAGGGGGTTGAAATTTTAAATTGACAAATCACTCATTTAATTAACTAGTCTGAATAATACAAGTGTTGATTTGTCACAGCTCTACTCTGAGATGTAAAATAGAGATTTTATTAGCCAGTGGGTGAAAATTGCTACCGTAGCATTGAAAGAAAATCAGACATTGCTTTTCCAGCAGCCAAAACCCTGAGTAGAAAGAAGTTTGCCCACATACTAACTATATAAAGGTTCTGACACTTTCTAGAAAGAATAATAAACATTAAGATCTAGAGATACCCTGTTGCCACTAATGCTTTTAACTGGAAGATGAGTCCCCAGAGTAATTTGAGTTTTCATGTAGAAATGCAGAATAGACCAAAGCAATCAGAGAGGCAAGTGTGTAATCAGTGTATGATTGAGATTATTGTGGGAAAGATAATCAGCAGTTTCTGCCTCTCAGGAAAACTGTTGACCTGCCCAACAGGCATTGGATTTTACTCAAGAGGCAAAAAAGCAAACAGTAAAAAGTAATGGAATGGGGGGATAATCATAAACCAATTAATCCAAAAGAAGCATAAGTCCAGAAGGGCCAAATATGGACGATACAATAAGATTAAAAAAAATAAATCTCAATTTTAATTTAAAATATAAAAATATATAAATGGTGTGGAAAAAGGTGTTAATTAGTCTTTCACTTCTGTGTAGAAGCAGAAGGCAATATGACCCAGCAAGTGTATGTGATATATAAATAACAAGGAAACCAAGTGATAATGTCAGACTTCAACATTACATATTCAGCCAAAAAGTCTTATTTAAATCACTTAAAGGAGGTAGGGATGATTTCAGTTCTCCACATACACTTACTCCAAATCTTCTCAGGTCACCAGAGGTAAGATTTTCAAAGGTTCCTTAAGACCCTAAACAGCATTGCCCTGCAATGAAATGTAAATCTCTGTCACCTAATTCAATTCTGGAAATGAAAAAGTTTTTCAAGTGTTTGGGAAACTAGTTTCATTCTTTCATTTCTTAGCTCTCCTTGTAGTGACACTATCTGACTACACAGAGGTATTATAAAAGCAAGTATATGTTAATAGAGGCATTCTATTTGGTAGTGATCACAACTAGTGAAAATATAGCTGGATGGAACACTTGAGGTGACAAACAGAAGTTATTTTCTCTGATTCATAAATGACACATTGCAGACTAAGAAATACCTAGATAAATTTTCTCATCTCATTGCAATTTTTTCTATCATAATGGGAAAAAAATGAGAAAGAAAATCAGAATTGGTAGTATAGGAAATATCTTCTACATTAAAAAAAAAATCTGCTTAAGAAACAACTCTTCCTATGCAAATTCAGAAATGCTGCAGACTTTCTCAGTATTGGGAGTCCCATCTACCAATATCCTCAGAATACTGTAGATGGTGGGACTACATGCCCTAGGACCCTTGTTTTTTCAAACAATACCTGTAGTAGGAAGACTAACTGAAATTTTGTGCCACATGTTCTCAGCCTCACTATGCTGTGAAGATAATTTACTGTGCAGCAGAGTCAAGCTTCACAGAGACAGAGGAAAAGCTAGTCAGAGTTCCTGCACAGTATAGCATTTAGACTACTCTCTGGGTTGTTTTTTTCACCCTGATTTATGTACCTAGCCCCTTACCAGATCTTTGCGTATTTATTAATTGCTGTGAATTTTCTGTACAATTCAACAAGAAGGAAAATTGTACTAATTTTAAATAGGATGTCTGTACTAAGTGATTAATTAAATATAACATTACATCAGCTGCCTTTATTCCATTTCAAAAGCTCTGGCTTTGAAATTTCATCAAGAAATTATATCTGCTAACACCAAGCATTAATTATCACTAGTGTGAAATAATTTCTATTGAATTAGTTGAAACAAAAAATTCTGCGTGGATATTTACTGTTCTGGGGGATGAGTTCTATTTCTAACACCTACACTGCAGGATATTGTGATATCCAGGGTAGCTCTTAGAAACAGTATGATAGGGTTACAGTAAGAAACAAGAAAGAACTCTGAGCTGCTATTGTCACTCAAAACATGATTGAACTGCAAAGAAACATAAATCCCTTTAAAGCTGATGTTTCTGCCACCCAGGTAAGGTAAAAAAGAACTTTACAAAAGGACTGCCACAGTGACATATAATCATCAGCTATAGCTCTGCCTAAATAGCTGGAAATACAAGACAATGGGAGGTCAGGAAGAAATGTTAAGATACATTTCAGGTGTTGGGTTTTGTGATTTATTAAGCACCTTAAAATCAATATAAGACTTCACAGGTGCCTGTGACAAGACTATAGGACATACAAGTAGCACATGAAAAAAAGTCAACTTCATCTGACAGAGCATTGGTCTTTCAGAACAAACTGAAATGTACTAAATGCTCCTACACTCTGACATCAGCCAGTGCTTCTTTTACTGATGCTTTCAGTTTCAGAATTGCAATTTTCATTATAATGTACAAATGGTAATATTGAGGCAGATGTAAGACATGGCTGATCTCCTTGTGTAACAGGCAATACATCATAGAGCCACGCAATAAATTTTGCCATTTAGGGTGGGAAGCATATGATTAAAATTGATAGAATCAAAGAATAGTTTGGGTTGGAAGGGACCTTTAAAGGTTATCTAGTCCAACTCCTGTAACTGTCTAGATTTCCTCTAAATTCCTTCTAGGAGTAATTCTAAAAAGTGTTTCACCTCATCATTAAGTGGAGGCCTGATCATTCATTCATTATCAGAATTGTAACCATGCCTTTCCCTGCAATGACTGTAAGAGGAGTTAACAAATTCAGATGCATACATCGGAACTTAGGTGAAGTGAATCCTCTCTCTTAGGTGATGTCTACATTGATACCTGAAACAAGTAATGTTAAGATAACCAGTCTAGCTCTTGAAAGCTGTATTTTCAGCATTGCAGTAGAGTGTGGAAAAAAGGATGTCATCAAAACAGGAACAAAAATCCCTGAGTGCTGTTGGCTGCTACGGACACAAAGTCAAGCGAAAAAGCAGATCCCTGGCAGTAGTTAGGAAGGGTGCCTGAAGGGCTACAATTTCAGTGAGGGGAGGGGAGAAATAAGGATGTGCAAGTCTCATTATTACCAAACAATTTCCTACCACTCTGAGTACAGGGGAAGCAGTGCATTAACACAGTTCTGTCCAGACTAATATACTCTGCTTCCTATCGTGAGTCACAGCAGTTTTAATTTGTATAAAAGGGCTACTGTGGTACATGGAGATTTAGTCTTTTTACAGTGAGCATTCCCAGTAATAAGCAACCCTGGATCACTGTGGCAAATGTGTTTCAGATAAGGCTATGAGTCATTCGGAGTGAACAAAGCTAGCCCATTTAAGTATCACTGCTATTGACTATACATACTATGTTTCAGAGCCTTTCTGTACAAAATTATCTTACTGCCTGCATCCAGATGAACCTGTTGTTATTATTTTACATTTAACAGGATTTCTATAACCAGGTAAAACACACCTCATTATCTGTAGTAGTCTCAAATAACACATAAGAAAAGCTCTAAATATTAGGTAATATCGTCTAAGATTTCAAGATGTCCCAGATTTTAAGAGCTGCCACCTCATCTTTTAAGCTAAAGATTTTGAAGTGTTTTGTAAATATTAATTATTTAAGCCTTACTCCAAGCCTCACAACACCTTTGTGAGCATTATCAAGACAATTTCCATTGCCGTCACAGAGTTCTAGAGCTCAGGGGTCCAGGCATTAGAAGTCCCAGATGAAAACAACTGCAAGTACATTTGTGTAGAAAGCCAAAAAGTACAGAAATTGACCCAGAATTCAGAATAATTGCTTTCTATTAACATTCAAAATGAATGGCTTTATACATGTTTCTTCCCTGAAAATAAACAAGCCAGATTTGTAGGAAAGATCCTTCCATTGAAAGGGATTTTTCAATTTAGAGGGAAAGATAGAAACGGAACAAGGAAGCAACTACAATAAGGAGATCTATATCTCATCTTTCTATTTTTTTTTTTTTAATGTGACAACTGGCATGGATTGAAAATAAGGATGTCAAATCCACATCTTTCTGTGCCTCTCTGCTTTCAGTTAAAATAGGTGTAAGTTTTAAAGCAAAGTATATGATACAGATGGTGTGTGTAACTAAATCAAACTTCTGTATGTGAGGAAAGGTGTACACATGAGAGGAAAAGTTTGTACATCATCCACAAAGAACTTTTGCCTACTGAGCATGCTCTATACTTACACACTTGTGTAAAGTGTGTAAAGCCTACCTTACTTGTGTAAAGTAGGCTTTACCCTTTGAGGAGTCACAGGGAATACTTAACAGATAACAGACAAGGTGAGGGTATAGATGGCTTATAAATTACCAGCACAATTACCATCACACAGCATTATTTTTCCTTTACTTCAGTCCTAATGAGCTAATCAAGGAAGATATCACATTATCCACTTTCTCAGGCAAGTTGTTAAAATACAAAATGCAACAAGACTCTGCAAATGAATCACAGAATACAAGTTACTGAAGATACTTTTGCATATGTCATTTCTACATTCCCTTTAACTAAGGAAACTAGCTTGTGTCTTGTGAGCTTTCATATAGAAATACTTCAATGGCAACAGGCAACAGTTCTAAACCTCAAAGGTTAACTTTCTTTTTTTGGTTAGGAGCCATAATTATCAAGAAAAGCAAGTTAGGTTTGAGTATAGCAGGGCACAGTATTTCCTCATCAATTACAGTATTCTTTTCTATTCTACATGAAGCATAAGAAAATAGCGGTTTTATTTCACAAAGAAACCACAGACTTGCATGAGATGTTATTAACTCTCCAGTTCACTTAACCGAATCCATCTTGGAACCACCAGCCATACAGTGAAAAATCTGTGCCTGCAGTGGAGTGTAATGACAAATGACAGCGATCATACTGTTGTTCAGTATAAACAACAAATATTTAAACAGTGAATGAACCTGACAGAAGACCTTTAAGATGTTGCTAGACTCTATATGAATAAACTGAATGTTTACAGCACATCTAATGATTTCATCAGTCTTAATTGTAACTGTGACTGGATGAAAGGCTCACATGCTCTAAAAGTAATGAAGAATGTGTCAAACGATTGAGCAGAAGCAATTAACTTCTGCACAAATATTTATTGTTTTGCAAATAATCAGAAACTGGGGGAAAGAATGATAGTTGCAAGAGAGTCTATTGTTTTCATAGGAGAAAATTCCTTACACAGCAACTGCAAGTAGTAAACTCTTTGACTATATTTAATATTGAAAGTTTCACTCCTTCCACTGTAAGAATATTTAGAAAATACCTTGTATTTTAAATATAGAAAAGAATTGCTCATTATTAATAAACTTACATAACATTTGTTGTTATTACTGCCAATATATTCAGAGTTCAAGGACAGATTGGATCAGTCTTTGAGCAAACTGGTCTAGTGGAAGGTGACCCTGCCCACGACAGGGAATTGGACTGCATTACCTTTAAAGGTCCCTGCTGATCCAAAGCATTAAATGATTCTATGATTCTACTGAATGTGTTCTTTATTCAACTATATAAAATTCCTGTGGATTAAAAGAAAACAAATACAAAAGATGAATACAGTTGTGAAGAAAACAGTTCCAATGCAATCAGAAGATCATCCTCTTTACTGGAAGGCTCATGACTTCACAGATCAGAAAAGTGTCTGAGGCAGGCTTTGATTTTAGTGTTTAAAGAAACATGAACATTTTTTGACATTTATTTTTAAAAGTGGTTAAATAGATCCTATAAATAGACCCTATAATAGATTATAGGTTGGACTTGATGATCTCAGAGGTCTTTTCCAACCTAACTGATTCTGTGATCCTGTAATTCTGAATGGTACTTTTTTGAATAGAAAAAAAATGTCATAATGCAGTCAGAGAAGAATCTTTGAATTTATGAAGATCAACTCAGTTGTCTTCAAATCTTTAACCAGAACAAACCCTGCATTTTTGCCCAATGTTTCAAGTTGAAATTAATTACTATTATGGCTATGAAATGGAAGGCTAAATCACAAGAATTTCCAGATTACTCTGGCCAATATGATGTCCATGGATGTTCTTTTAACTAGGAAGAGAGAAGAAAGCAGATGGCTACCCCCAGTCAAGTGAAGAAGAGGTGGTTCTGGTTGGAAAGCAAAGGATGCTGGAGGATGTAGACAAGATAGACCTTGTAAACAGTAAAAGAAATAAAGGGGCCTCCATGCTTATGTTAGGAAAGCCAAATCCACCTGAGTTTAATCTGCTGAGGGACATGAAGAGAAACAAGAAGGGCTTGCACAGTTATATTAACAGTAAAATGAAGATGAGGGACAATGTGTGTCAATTGCTGAAAGGGAAGGAGTCCTGGTGACAAAGACTATGAGGAAGGCAGGGATACTGAGTGCATTCTCTACTTTTGTCTTTACTGGTATGATTTTCCCTCAGTAATGCGAAGTCCCCAAGACCAGTCAGAAACTAGGAAACAAGAAGGACTTCTCAGTACAGATGGATCAGATGAGGGACAGGTAAACAAACGGGATACACACAAGTCTACAGGACCGGATGGGATGACCTACAAGTGCCAAGGCAGACGACCAGTGTCACTCTGAGGACCCTCTCTATTTCCTTTCATGGGGACCAAGGGAGGTTCCTGAGGGCTGGAAGAAAGTAAATGTTGCTTCTACCTACAAGAAGGACAATATATTACAGCCCAGGAATTACAACTTGGGTTACTTAATCTAAAATGCTGAGAAGGTGGTAGAGAAAATCCTCCTGGAAATAATTTCCAATCATATTAAGGATAAAAGAAAGTGTAGCCCTAGAGGCCAATATAGAGGCTATTTTCATTAGTGACCTGAATGGTGGGACAAAGTGCACTCTTAGCAAGTTTGCAGATAATTCAGAATGGAAGAAGTGGTTGATACATCACTGTCTTGTGCAGAGAATTGTCTGGAGGTCCTGGACACCAAACTGAACATGATCCATCAAACTACACTTGCAGCTGAGGCCAACAGTTGCCTAGGCTGTACTAGGAAATCATAGTCATAAAGTTAAAGAAGGTGATCCTTTCCCCTTTCCTTGTCCCTAGTGAAACACAACTTCAGTTCTGTGTCCAATATGGGGCTCTTCAGTCTGAAAGAAACAGGGACATACTGGGGCAAATCCAGCTAAGGGCCATGATGATACTCAAGGAACTGGAGAAACTGATATACACAGGGAGGCTGAGAGATCTGGTTGATCAAATTCAAGCAGAAGAGGTTCAGGAGAATCTGAGCAGTGTTTATATTCATACGTGAAGTAGGTGCATTTGTTTTATGTGACAAAATCTGATAGTGGGGGGCAGCCTATAGTGGTGGTTTCTGTGAGATGCCGGTTCCAGCTGGTTCCAAGACAGAACTCCTGATGGACAAAGCTGAGCCCACCAGTAATGCTGGTAGGACCTCTGTGATAACATACTTAAGGAAAAATAAAAAAAATGCTTTGTTCATAGAGAGAGAGAAACAACTCTACAGACACCAAGATCAGTGGAGAAGGTGTGATAGAAGATCCTCCAGGGGCTGGGCAGAGATTTGCCTGCAGCATGTGAACAAAACCATGAGTTAGGCTGTCCCACTGCAGCTGATGGAGGTACAAGGGGGAGTAAAAATCCATCTGCAGCCTGTGGAGGATCCCACACCAAGCTGGTGGATATACCTCAAAGAAAGCTGTGATCTTTTGAAAAGGCCATGCTGGAGCAGACTTCTAGCTGCAACTCTAGCCTGTGGAGAGAAACCCATTTCAGAGCTGTTTGCTGACAGGACCTGTGACTCTGCAGGAGACCCCTGCTGGAGCAGTCCATTCCTGAAAAAAAGCATGTTGTGTGAAAGATATACACTGGAACGGATTATGAAGAGCTGCAGCCTGTGGGAAGGACTCAGTGCTGGAGAAATTGATGTATAAGGGATCCCACACTGGAACAAGGGAAGACAGGTAGAGGAATAAAGAGACAAAGTGTTATGGACTTACTGCAACAGCAAATTCCCAGATCCCTGCATTGCTTGGAGAAGATACAGATGTTGGGAGTGAAGATGAGTCCACGAAGAAGGGAGGGGTGGGAGGGAAGCTGTTTTTAGATTTGTTCTAATTTCTCATTATCTTACTCTGATTTGATTGGTAATAAATTAATTCATTTCCATGTCTCCCTTGCCTGTGATGATAATTGCTGAATGATCTCCTTGTCCTTAACTCTACGCAAGAGTTTTTTATCTTAGTTTCTCCTCTTGCTCCATTGAGGGGATAGACTGATAGAGTAGCTTAGTGGGCACCTGGCAGCCAGACCAGGTCAATCCACTGCAGCAGTAAGCAAAGTTGATGAAGGTAGACTCTTCTCAGTGGTATCTAGTCCAAGAACAAGACTTAATGGGAACAAACTGAAATAAAACAAATTATTTCAAAACATAAGCCTATTTATTTTCAGGGTGGCTGAACAAATTGCACAGAAAGGTTGTGGAGTCTCCATCCTTGGAGATTTTCAAAATGGAAATTGACATGACCTGAAGCAACCTGCTTTATTTAACCCCGTTTTTGTAGAAGAGGATTGAATTAGATGGTCTTTAGAGGTTCCTTTGAGCATCAGCTATTCTGTGATTCTGTGAAATGTTAAACTTTCTGAGTTTAAGTAGGGCCTATGTTGCATAGGAATCACATTGACTTCCTGCAGAAAAGCAAATTTCACTCCTTAGTATCCAGCTATACACACAAATCTGAAGTTTGAGTATAATTCTAAGATTCTTAAAAACAACATAAGGATAGAAAAAGTTAGAAGAAAAAGCGACAGATTTTCTATAACTGATAATGCATTTTAAATATTTATATAGCCACATACTTATGTATGTTTACTTTACTGCAATGTAGAAAACACAGTTAAAATCTTGCAAAAAGTGTCATATGCTGTTAGTATTCAGCAGTTCTTATTAAGTTCAAGATCATGTCTTGTCCTGACTAATTTATTTTAAAATAGGGGATATTTTCTTAGGCCTGAGAACATTATTTGAAAGAATAAAATATTTCTAAAGGCAAATATGGTGATAATTAAACTCTGGCTTGTGTATGCAAAGTCAGGAAATACTAACGCCTTAAAATAACTGAAGTGTGTAGTAAAGACCAATATTAAGAGCAAATTGTAAAATAATAATAAGACTGTAGAATATATGCCCACAACCAGCAGATCTCTCTAGAGTAGTCTTAAATGTCTAATCACAATGAATTATGAATTTTTCCTGGTTTTGTTCTTTTCCCTGCAGACAACTGATCACTGACCTGCCTAGAATATGCTGGATGCACTTGCTCAAGGACAATCTAATCACAGAAAATACAGAGGCAGCATGTGTTAAATCCCAACCCTAATCAAGGCTAAAGGTGAAAGGCCACAATTTCTACGACATCTGAAAAATTTAAAGCACTTATCAGCCCTCTGCAGGAGAGGACTCCGATGGCTCTGCATTTTAAAGAGAATAGTCATGTTTTTTTTCAGCTCCCCTGATTTAGGCTGTGATCATTTTAAAATGTGAAAGTAAAAGGCTACAAGCAAACACAAGAGTGAATATTAGAAGGAAATCACATTAAGTAAACTGCTCAAGATATACTCTGGGGTAAAGACTTGTAGCCTATATTGATTTAATGCACAAAATAACAAAACAAATGCAGGCATTGCAGATCAAGCTGTGGTTCACTATGATGAGTTAGCTGTGTGAAGCAGATAGACAGACATCTAAGAAAATGAACACTAAACAGAGGCTGTGAAGGCTTTTACCACTAACTATAATGCCTGAAATCTTCCCATGTGTGTTCTGTGAAAGATTCCCTGTTTTCCATTTCAAGAAGTAGTTGTAATGATTTCTGATTGCAAAATCTTGAGAAGTTGAAAGGACTACTTTAACAGCTCTTTAGGCTCTTATCTGGTGTGGGACCACAGTAATTTTTCAAGGTACCGGGAAAGTCACCTGAGGCCACAAAGCTCTTCCAGAATTTATCTCATGGTTATTCTAGTGAAGGGGCATCTGTCAGCTTCAGCAGCATGAGGCTTCTACTTGCAGGTATTCCAAAATTTTCACAATCTTTTTACTGTGGTCTGGGTTCCTTTGGCAGCATTTGAGGGGACAGGTGGATGCTAATTTCTGGTAGTGGGGTATAAATGCTTTACCAGGGGCCACATTCTCTCTCACATGTGTGAATTTGCTTTAATACCAGGGCAGTTAGTAAGCTTGCTGATTTGGGGGGGAGCGTTATGTAAGAAAATAAGTATAGTCAAATTATAGGGTTATGATGGGCATAGTCATGTGTGAGTTGCATATTGAGTTGAGTTTCCCTTACTAAAAAAACCTAAAATACAACAGATAAAAAATCCTATCAAAACTACTTACAAACAAAGATATTTCTTGTCATTAATTTAAACTGTATATGCTATTGTCAGGTTATTTGGCAGCAGGGCCATGTCTGTAATTGGAATAGAGATCATAAGGCAGATTAGCAAATTATTTTTCCTTCAATGAACGCCTGAACATATAAATGTTGTCATGGCTCACTATAGACTTAGATGTTATCACATATGAAAGGGTGAGTAAGGAGTGGAAGCAGGGTTGTGTACAGCCACTCTCAAAGTAGATTTGGGTATGATGCATAGGCTAGAATGTTAAATACTCCTGAGATATTCAGATGAAAAAATTGTCTGCCTTCTTATGTCTTACTGAAATATACATGTGGTGGATAAATGCAGGCAATTTTCCTAGAGATATATGATCAAATATACCTTGTCTTTTTATCATTGGCATACTCTTGACAACATTACAAATTTTAGCTGTTCAAATAATTCCAGTACACAGACTGAAGAATTCTAAGACATTGAATACTGCAAAAATAGCATATGTAGTGTTAATTTATTAGCATTCTGTGTTTAGGGAGTAAAATAGGTGAATCTATCTTTTTTTTTTCCTAGAACAATACTTTAGCTTTCAATTTGAAGTTATAGGCTATTCTGAGAGAGGATTGTATCTTTACCAGGGAAATTATCGCTGCATGGGAACAAATCCAAGATTCCTTAAGCCTCCATGAGAGAAAACAAGCAGCATACATATAGCTCAGTGACATGAACACTGACAGCAGTCAGGAGTTCAGCATTCTACTCCTGCTTTAAATGCTTGACTTGTTTGTACTAGGAAGACAGCTACGTTTGTTGGAAGGCGGACCAGAACTACCATCACCCTTCTCCAAATTCAGTACTCTGAACATCATGCTCAAGAAAAAAAGTACTATTCTCTATATTTGGAGGAGATTCCACCTGTACCCCGAGAGCAAAGTGGGAAACCATGAAACTCCGGTCAGGAATAGCCTAAACCAAGTGATGAACCACGCAGTTGTATCACAGAGGAGGCCATTCTGGGCATGCACAAGTCACAGGTCAGTCTGTCCCATACTAATCTAAATCTCAGAATTAAACAAATAAATTAACAGTTCATGCTGTGAAACCAAGAGCCTCAAACTTCTGTTCACAAAAGCCAAAAACATCTCAGTACTTTGGAGACTCTGAAATGGTCTCGGGATTTTCCTAAAATGAGAAAATCAAACATGGCATTTAGCAAGAGCATTCATAGCATGACTAAAAGAACAAATCTATTAAAGTGGGTTTTAAAAGAACAAGACTAATTTTATTTCAATAAAATTGCTTAATCTCCCAATCCCTGTTTAAGGAAAGTATGAAATTTTAGTTTTAATACTTCTCATAAGTCTTAAATATTTTAAGGAGCAGAGAAACTTCAGTCTGAAAACAACTGTTATGAAATGACAGAAAGTTCAAGGAGTCATTTTTTTTCTAGTGTTTCTTAGCACTGAAATATACATATACATATAACCTCCACTCCTAGATTATGCCAGTTTTAAGATAAATCATAGATCTTTGCTTCCTATATTTAGAAGTTTATTTTCTTTTACAAAGACTAATGTTTTAAAATACAAAATTATTTTTCACTTGTCTTTAGAGAAATATTATTCTAAAAAATTTAATAAAAATTGAATATAATGAAGTATTGCAGTAATTTAATGTGGTGGTTAAAACTATAACCATGGCAACAAAGAATAAGAAAATGAAAGGTACTTTCCATCTCTGTGTTGTCATGATTACAGAGCCATAATGGAAGTTTCAAAGGTTTATTTAATTAAATGCTTTAAAAATGCAATAATTGTTCAGATCCTACCAATTTTTGCTTCAATTTAAATAAAAATATAGACACATATAGAACAGCTTGGTTAATATAATCTTACAAAGAGATGACTGAAAGAGGATGTGAATGTCTTCCTTTACACATTAAAAGTTACCTCTCAGGGAAGGAGAAACTCTCTGTGAGTTCTATTAATACATTAACAAATGGAAATCAGCTGATCACGACAACATTCCATCATAAGACTGAGAAAGAAAACTTTCTAACAATCAGAAAAGAGATGTTATGGGAGAAGAAAAAAAGTAGTCCAGCAAAAATTAAAGTCCCAGCTATAGTACTTCCAAGATGACATAGAACTGACACATGAAAGAAATTCATGATGCCTATGGGTATGCTTACTTTAACAAGTAACCTGGTAGAAATTAGGAGTAGGTATGTGGATCAATGGAGTTTAAGTTGTGTAGTTAACGTTCACAATATACGCTTTTTCGAGGAGGTGCTTTTGACTCCCTCAACCATAGTGCCAGGGGCTGAATGTCCATTGCCACTGCACAAAATGTACTTTGGGCACATATCTTCCTGCTTAATTTAATCAAAAAATAATACAGTTTCTGGTCTCTGATGCCCTTCCCCCTCCAAATGTGATAATGGAAACATTTGGGAGAATTGCTTGAAAACCACTCTGTGGTTCAAACCAAAAAAGTTAATGCAGATGCAGTCATCAGGTAGCAAAACCAAAAATCCACTAAATTTTGAAAGTTGCATATAGATGTTTAAATTTATTGTTTAAAAAAATTCTTCTATAGCACTAAAGTTGTTTTACAAAGTGAGTGTGTTCACATGTAGCAAGGGTTACTACTCAGTCTACTAACTCATTTGACAGAAAATGGCAATAGAAGATATAGGAGGTCATGTGGTGCTACAAAGTTGAAAAATATTTTGTAAAAAGTGATGGATATCAGGGTCTTTCACCCCTGAATGTTGCATAATGGCAGTTTTTATCCTTGTTCTGTTAGAAGGATACTGTTGAAAATAAATATGTGTAAAAATACCATTTCTATATTCTAAACATACTTTCATAATACAGATAGAATTATAGATAAAAATTAGAGCTAAGAGGAAACTGCAGAAAATCAATCCATGGTGGTTTTCCAGACTTTCAGATGTCTTTTTATTTAAAAAGGTAACCTAACTCTTCACAGAATTAATATCTACAAAAAATATAGTTTCACATCTAAGCATTCCTGCTTCATTTTGACAGCACTTTATGTTATGATAGATCATTCAAAATAAATACTATTAAATATATATTATTCTTTATAAGATGCCGAAATTGTAAATTTCAACATTTTCAGGGCTTTTTCCTTCCCCTTATTCCCCATGCCTTCAAAGCACATACTGACAAAATCAAAATCAATTTTATGAACTGTTTTGATCTTGACAGAATTGCACTGTTCTGCAGAAAAGGGCCTGACTCAATTTTTGTCTAAACTGTTCTAATTAATGTTGAATTTGCATCATCAGCCACAAATTATAAATTCTTTCTGATGAATCTTTAGAAAAATTATAGCAGATTTAATCTGCAGATTAACATAGATTCCTGCTACTGAGAGGTCAATACCAACTGTTTCATAAACACAGTTACTGAATATCTACAAGCCATTTACATTAATATAATGATAAAAGGTAAAATATCATTTTAATGGAAGAGTTAAATTAGTATAATCCTATCAAAGACAAAGCTGATGAAATGCAAAAGTGTCCTATACAGGAAAGTACACGCAAATAGACACTGATAGGTCTTGTTAAAATGCTAGGTGATTTTAGGATTTTATTGGCATCATTAAGGCAGCACAATCTTATGCCTATTATTCCCTAAGTTTACTTTAATTGCTGTTCATAGAATTTCTTTAAATTTGATGTGGGGACAAGGAAGAGGGATCAATGGCTGATAACCCTTCCAAGAAGACAAACAGAACACTTAGAAAGTAATTCTTTGTGATTTCATCTCAATTTTAATTTCTGCAGTAAAACAAACCATATCATATGGCAAAAACACAAGTTTGAGCTCCTCTGAAAAGAATTCTAAATCTCGGTAGAAAAGTCATAATAGTTTTACATTCCTAAATCAGACCAGCACCCAGTATTACAATACATCACACTGGTACATGACACAGTGTCTGTCTGCCTCTGGCTTCTGCCTCACCATGACAGAACTCTTCTGAAAAGCTAAGACGGGGAGGTTTCTACAGTAATCATGCACTAACACTTAGATTTGATAAATATTTAATTCTATGCTGTATTACTTATTTGCTTCCCAAGTTTATGATAATTAGTACTTACTACAGTATTAAGTGGATATTTAAGTTATAGAGCACACACATAGCTCATCCCTGTATCATTACCTAGTAGAAAAAGCGTATAAGTGCAACACACCTACTTAATATGACTTTATAATTTTAGTAGCAGTTAAAAGCTCCCACAAACATTCAAAGAATGACCCACAACAGACTTCCTTTGTTCCGCTCTAGAACATATCGACTCACATTCAAAAGCAGCATGTAGTGGGACTGAAAGGTGAAAAGTGATTCTATGTGTCAAGTTCAACTTTGTAAGTTGCCTGATGGAAAGGAGTGGTGTGGTTGAAGTGTTATTTCAGGTGTGCTGTTATGCTTTTCACATCAGTGAAAGGCAATATGGCAACTAGATCTGCATCCACAAGAACATGAACATCATGAAGGCTGCCTATCTCTATTAAATTTTCTCCTGGAGAAGCCAGTAGTCTGGCATAGCTGTCGTCTCTTAGTTTCTTTCTTGGCAAAACCAGAGAAGAGGCTAAAACAGGAAAACACGGCCCCCTACCACTTTATCCTTCTTTAGTGTTTTCTCTTCACCGCATAACATATACCACATATACCTGTGGAATAATGCATCCATACCATATAAAGGCTTGTGGAACAGCTTATGTTTTGGTATTTCCACATATAGGTGTCTGCTTGGCTCCTCCTGTACTCAATACTGTGACAAAATGTATGCTGTTATTGCCTAGGTGAAACATTTCAAATAATTTTTTTTCTTTACTTTTCAGTTAGCAAATATATGGAGTTACATGCTAAGATATGCATACATTACAGACAGACCCAATGCTGAAAGACAGTTTTGGAAACGGTTCTTTCCAGAAATAGACCCAAACGTGCTTTTAACTTCAGAAATGTTCCTTGTGTGCTGCTCCATCTTCTTTTTCCATCTGTTAATTAAAAACTTAAAAGGCTAGATATATTGTGGGTATACCACTAGACTTGCCTGTGTTAACACCAGTCCCAGGAGATGAGCCTTCTAAAAATTCTGCCATTTGAATTCATTAAGGGCTAAGAGCACTAATCTTTCTGCTTCTGCCTGAGATGTTAGCAAATGCATTGGCAATGATCACAGCTACTCAGCATTGTTCACTTTCATAGACACGCATCCCAGGCACTGCACATGTATTTCATATTCTGAGCTGTACAGATGTAAAATGTGTAGGTTTTGTCTTGCTGATTTTGTACTCTGTTGTTCTGCTAGCCTGCAGTTTATTTTAATGGCTTCATAATTTATTAATACCATTTTTCTCTAATCCTCTTTTGGCAAACACAACAGGGTAGCCTTGATTCAAGCAAAAGTCACAGGATTCCTGTTAAACTCTGCACCTACATAAAAATAAGATTTTAAAACCTCATGGTAGAATTAAATTTAGACTTAGGGGTTTGGGACTCATTATTCAATACTTAATGAGGCAGAAGTAAGATTTTAAACCAAAATGAACTCTGGGAATCTAATAATTACCTTACTTCTGGTATGACTGTGGAAAATTATTACACACCAGACTTTTATACTTCTTTGTTACACCACTCTACACTTACTGAAAGCCAGGTACATTTTTTATGCAGAGAAAAACTTTTAAGCGGATGCATTGAAAAAGAACAGATGTGTTCCCAGAACAAATTTTCTATGCTCCATTTTCCACTATGTATGTTTTGGAGGTTTTTTTTGTTTATGGAAGTAGGAGGCATAATTCAGGCAACGGATGGAAAAAGACCTGACTATCCATACAAATCATATCTGTTTAAACATTGACTGGAAAGAACAACGCATTTTAAGATATTTTCTTGGGTAAATTTCTACATCTATAATTTCTATAACCTTCTTCAAAAATTATTATACTTTCGAGCCTCCAGTCACCTTTAGAAGTTGAAACTTGCAGTCAGGCTTAGGAAGCTCATTCCTGTATACCTGCAACTACTAAAGGTCAAGAGACAACCTCCCCTAGAGGTTCTGCCAATGGAAAGCTCTCACAGAGGGAGATGAACTTAGGTGAACATATCTCACTAGTTATTAAGCCTTTTGTTATCCTAAAAATGATTTCTTTTTGTGTTTGTTTTGTTTCATTTTGCACAAGAAGTCAATAACTAAATTCTAAAGCTTTTGAGTGAAACTTCTGAACACTAACTTTTTTCAAAACTTTTACCAGAGACTAGTATTAGTAAGAAAAATAAAGATACATTGTTTTCTTTATTTTTACTGTGTATGCCTTTTGTAGAGAAAATGTGGAACAAGAATATCTGCCAGAAACCCCAAAGAAAGCCTTCCACTCTGCCATTTATTGAGAAGTTCTATCTTCTGCATTCATTTTAGAATGTCATTAGTTAAAAAGATTAAGTTTAGTTTAATATCCCTTATGGTTTCCTGCAGTCACATAGTAATTCATTACCATCTGCAATGTTTTGTGATTGATGCTATAAGGCACAATAGACTGGATTAATCAAAGAGATAACAAGTAGATTTTCACTTCTTGAATATTAATGAATAACTGAAACTCCTATTCATTGACATTCAAAAACAGATAAAGAACCACCAGGAAATCTGTAGCAAAGGACAACTGGAACTCAATTTCTGCCTTTAAATTAAAACTGGCAAAAAAATATTTCTAGATAACAGCAGAGTTTAATATTTATGAAGTCCTGTTTGTTCAATAACAATCTGTATCAACAGTACAATAAAATAGCAATTAGAGATATAATGGTGTACTTTTTTTTTGTATTTTAATAACTAGAAATATCACTTACACCATAGTGGCCAGTTTGCAATTGATGAGCACTGCCTCAGTACAATGCTTCCTAAAAGGTGAATCTATCTGGAGAAGACGACTTTGCTTTCTCTGTTTTTCCAAGCAACACCTTAGAAGAGACTCAAAAGGCCTCTCACCCTGGGTAAATCAGGAAACGTATAAGTAAAACATATACAAATTTGAACATGAACATTTTGAAACCATAAGTTCGCAACATATCTTTAGGATATTCCTTCCACTCTTATTATTACTGATGTCAGCCTGGCCTCTTTTTAGCTCTGCAAACGTTTGTGTTTCTGTTATTAGGTATACACCAAATAAACGAAGCTTTCAGTTCTCAGATTATTTCCCTTGACTGCTTAACTCTATTCACAGTCATTCTCTGGCCACACAACACACTGCTGCAAAAAAGTCTGGACTGGGCACATTCATTCCAGCAGTCAGAAAATGGTCTGGCTGCATCTATAGCTCTAAATGAGTTCTAAGAAACCTCCCTGGGTACTGCAAGTCATTTGTCAACACCTGAATTTTTAAGAATGGTCTTTAGACAAAATTTTTCCAAAGTCATCAAAGCCCAGACTGTAATCCTAACATGTGAGAACTATCCTCAAACACACAGAACAGTCATGAGCACATTCAGTTTCTTAATATGAATACAGTCATGGGCCAGGAACTTATTCTCCTTAATTCCTGGAGAAATCCTTAAGCAACTGGATATTACTAATGTCAGGCGGAGTGCATATGATCTCCATTTTGATCTCCATTGAACCTTATTAATATTTAATTATGTAACTAATATAGAAACTCAACAGGAGAAAAGTGCGACATGAGAATCCACTGATCTGATGGTTTGGAGGAAGCAAATTGGATTATATCTTTCCTGAATAGCTGGACAGATCAGGATTTTCAAAAATATCTTTTTGGACTGTAAACTGCATATGCTATCATTAGGCTGCTAATCATTCCTGTCCTAGCTATTTCATACTGGGATATTTTGACTATGTCTACACAGAAAAGTAGAAACAAAAGTAGATCAGACTCAATGTGCCAGGGTCACTGGACATGGACCCAACTCAAAGAGCATTCCTACCCATTTGCATCCTGCACTGATTTACATGAACTTTTAGATATCTCCCATTTTGAGGTTTTTGCTTTCTGTGAACCCCATTCTCAGGTAATGACTTCTGTTACAAACCACATAAGGACAAGTGCACCAGACTCTGGGAAGCAGTTTCCGTAGCACAAGATACAATTTGACTTTCAAAGTTTATGTCCATACATAAATGCCAGTGTAAGTAGACTAAAAGTGAAAACAGAAACAGGAATTTGTGAGCCCTTCTGCAAAACAGTAACTGTATTCCATACAGTTGAAATGCATAGTTGCTGAGAAAAAACATTAAACATCTTGCATCCAAAATTTTAGTCATAAAAGGGAGCGCTTTATGAAAAGAAAATACCCAGAAGTGAAAAATAGATATTTTTATTAGCTACATAGAAGTTACAAAAATATTTGTAACACAACAGTAGCACAACAAAAACTAGATTTTATGATAACCAAATACTTTCAGTAATAAAAAGTCATGCCAGAGCAGAAATGCATCCACCTCTTCAAACTGAGCCACTATTTTCTGTTCATTTTCTGGTTCTGCTTAAGAATTTCATCTTAGGTTGCATTGGGCAAAATCTTTAAGAAAACCTCACTGTGATAATATAAGTGCCTTATACCAATTTTTTCATATGCTATTTTTTGAAAATCATTAATATATTTTTAACGTGTTAATGTGTTTTACCCAGTTCTGTTTAATCTGCCTGTTTGTTGCTTTGCAGTCCATAAAAAGATTTCAGATGCTTCATGCTGTACATCTTTGGCAGTTCTTTTCATGTTTTTATTTCATAATATTAGAGAGCTAGAATAAATGCAAGAGAGCATAGCTTAAAATACATTGTCTTTAGGCTAGGATTGTCTGAAACCTCTAGAAATAAACTGTTTGTATTGTATTCTCACCTAACTGGCACCTTCAATGATAAAATGCAGGAAGCATGCCCTGACATTTGCATTATGTAAGGTGTACTGATGGGACTAAATAGTCAGTAGAATTAGGATCTGAGAAGACAAATCCCTGTTAGTTTGAGGAGGCATCAGTGAATTACTAAATGCTATTAAGGGTTAAAGGTATATACAAATGTGATTTGTGAAGAGAACACTTTGATAATCAAGAGGTAATTAAAACAACTTTTCCAAATTTTGCAGTCCAATAAAGGTATTTAACATAGATAATCTTGTAGTAAATATTTTTGGATTTTTAAACCTTTTTAAATTGGATTTTTAGAAATCCAAGTATCCAACTTGGTTCCAGTTGAAAATCTGATTGATAGATTGATTGACTGGTTGATTGGCTGATTGATTGATTGATATGCAGAATCTGAGATGGAAGTACTAGAATATGCCAGTATAATTCCAGGGCAGATAATAACAACAATGAGCATGTAAGCATCCAGATTCTTTCTAAGAGGTGGCTTGATTCTTTGAACAGCATTTCAACAATCTACAGAATTAATCATTAATCTGTAACATGTGCTCTTACAACCCTCAGATTTAATGAGTTTTGATTTTGCAAACAGTTTTAAAACTGTTTAAGAAGAGATATGGAACTTAATTATTGTGGGTCATATATTTTGGATATTGACAGGATTATCACAAGAATGCTAATGGATCTTAGTTATTTCATGATAATGAAATACCTTCAACAGAATTCAACATGACACCTAAGTTCAAAACAGATGTTTCAGATTTTTTTTAATAGTTGTTTAAAAATTTACTCCTTGTTTAGATCTGAAAGATGATTATCATCAAGATCATTTTCTTTAAGAAATCTGTAAGTTTGTATAGTGGAACACTATAAAATAAAATAAGTGTCAAGTACTTAAAGCATCCAAATAATAAAATCCTGACGGTACTAAATGGCAACTTCTCAAAGATAATAAGCTTCTTGTCATAGTTTTTGATGAAAGAGTATGAAAAATGTGCTGTTCAAGAAATGAATCTCTCAAGTCCCTTCACTTTTTTAATTTAAAAAAGTGCTGGTGGCAGAATCCATAAATCTACAGGAACATATGGGACAGCTACCATATACACTGGTCAAAAAAAACTAATAGTATTGATGTAAATGGGCATATCTCTATTGGCATACAGGGAACATATTTATTCTTATAAGTACAGAGTTTTATCTCATGTCTTCATAATACCAAAGGCTACCTTTAGGGAATGGCATATTAATTTTTCACCTGTCATGAGTATTTACTGATTTCCTGGAAGTCCCAATGACAAGATATGATTCCATAAAGCATTATTTCAATGGGTCCATTTTGAACAGCACCACTGATAAAGTAACAAAAGCAACTAGTATGAGAACTAAGACAGTGGAAAATACTGAAATAGCTTTTTATATCCAACACATCTAATTAAACACAATGTAAGATCTGAACCTTCTGAAAGTTTATTAACTCTAGAGAGCATTGAAGTATTGTCTCTGTTTCTGATCTTTCATTTCCCTTCCCAAGTTAACACTCAACAAGCAACCGTGATGTGGCTAATGTCCTAATTACTTTCTGTAACTGAAATTCCTGATTTCAAAAGAGAAAAAAAACTAGTCTTTAGGAGTTGGAGATCTCAATTTTCTTCAAGGCAGATGACCCAGGAATTGTAGAATGAAATTGTCTTAAAGAACTAAGATCATGTGGAGAAAACTCCATAGCAGAACAAATAAAAAACCTCTTCAAGTATGAGAAACATACAGGGAAACTATGAGAAAATAAATCAGAATGCAAGCTAGTCATCAATTCCTGCACTACATTCATTCAAGAAACATAGAAATTAACTGAGTGTACAAAATAAGAGGGGGGCAGAAATAACAATGGAAATCTAAGCAAACGGCAAGAGTGTGTTCTCTTACTTTGAGAATGGGAGTGCAAAGGGAAAAAAAAAAGAAAAAATGGACGGCAGAGGGAGGAAAAAATCTAGATATTATTCAACATTTTAATATATTTTTATTTTCTTCCTCCTCACTTGCATTTATTGTGTTTCAACTTGAAGCAGTCACCAAAACTGCAAAAATTTTTCCAGGACAACTCTAATTTTCTTGAAGGACAAGATTTTTCATTTACTTCCAATTCATGTGATGACTAATGATAAGTTCAAAATTCCCATTCAGAAGAAAGTGGGATGTTGCAGTGTTGCAGTGAAACATATCAATATGAGATTTAAGCATAATGAATAATTAATTCAGACAATCAAAAATCAAAAGCTTGTACAGGCCGGTCTTCAAAGGCCAAAGGTTGAATTAGAGTGCCCAGAAAACATGACTCTGAAATGAGTAATTTTACTGGAGATGGTTGATCAAAGAGAAGAAAGAAACTAAGCACAAGAAAGAATGACCATGAGCAAAAGAATAAAGACCATATGTTCTCAGTAAAGAAAGACATTTTATGCTGCTACATGGCCACTTGTTCTTCCTGGTGATGAATATGAAAGGAAGACATTTGAGGTTAAGCATCATATGAGCATACTTTGGAAACATCCAGGTTCCCAAGTTGAATGGAAAGAGGCTGGAGCAGCAATTCACTTCTCTCTGAATAGGAAAGAAGGGACAAAAAATTTTTTTGCTTGCGTATTGAGAAAGGATGATACTTCATTTTCTGACATGCTTAGTGCTAGACTATTTTCGTTATGGATTCCTGAGATCTAAAGTTCTTTTTTTGGTACAAGAAGGAATTCAGATAGAAATTCTTTTCCCTCAGAAAAAGAATATAGATTAAAATGA
The DNA here is from genome assembly GCA_013396655.1 of Campylorhamphus procurvoides. Taxonomy (NCBI): domain Eukaryota; kingdom Metazoa; phylum Chordata; class Aves; order Passeriformes; family Dendrocolaptidae; genus Campylorhamphus; species Campylorhamphus procurvoides. Next base: position 84,788 of record WBMV01009405.1, on the reverse strand, counting down.
TATCCAGGGTGGGGTTTTTTAACCAAAATTAGAGGTTGTCTACTGTATGCAATTACATTATTCCTTTGCAAAAGTGACCTTTAAATTAAATACTGAATGATGATAAAGGGTTCTGTTTGCTTACATTTTTCTATTTAGATTACATTCCTTACATATGTTTTTCTTGCTAAAATTACTCTATTTCTGTTGCTGGATCACCATGGACTTCCCCCTGAATTCAATACTGCTGCAAATAGAAGCACTTATCCGCAAGGTGTTTAGGGCACTCTATGGCTATGAGAAACTCCTAACCTGATTAAGGACATTGTTAGTGTTATTTGAATAAGAGAAACACAAAACTTAGACCAGACTACAGTGAATCAGCTTGAATGACTGAATAAAATAGAAGTTACAAAATGTGTAATTGCCACTAAGTATGACCCAAATAATTTTTTCTTATTTAAAAAAAAAAAACATTTATGCATAGAAATATTAGAAATGTGCATTTTTAGCATAGATCATTTTGGGGATTGCTATCTAAACCAGTTTAACTAGCAAAGTCTGTTAAAGGTATTCTGTTTGACAAGTGCTCTTCTAGCACCTGTCAAAGAACGAGTGTATCTTTTGGGTCAGAAATGACACCTCGTGGCTTTTATGGCATGCTTAGGGGACATAGTGGGGGAAGTGGCAGAAAAACATCTGAGGGGAAAGGAGTGTGTCCAGATAATTTCATAGGATAGAAAGTCAAGTGACCAATACACACAGGAGTGAATGTCTCTGCATGTCCTCCTGAAAATCAACCCTATGTATATGCTGCAGGAATATAACACATTGACAATACTATTATGTCATAAAATTTATGGGTCACTAAATTTGTTCTGACTCCTTTATACTTAGAAAAACACACAAAGAGAGCTACTGCTGTTACTTGTGCAATACTGTGAAGGTTGTCTCTTTCAGTAAAATATGGTTTATGAGGCCTCTGTGTGTGCAGGACAGGGGTAGTTTTCCTGGGTTTGGGCACAGAGATTTCAGCTTTGCATGAAATGTTTCACATAGAACCTGCTCATAAATTGCTCTTATTTGAATGTGCAACTTGGCTACAGCAGATCTTGCTACTGAACTTTAATTTTTTGGTAGAATATCTGAAATTGTTTTAAGTGTGACCAGGCAGGGTACAATTAAAGCAATCACATTCCTGGCAGTGCCCACCTGACATCAGTGCAATGACTATGCCAACATCTCTGCCAGCTCTTAATAGCACTCCAGAATTCATACTCACAGCCCAACTCAGATGTGCTTCAGAAATGAAATACATGTCTGTCTCTTGCTCTCCTTTTTTACCTCTCCGTCATTTATCTCCATTTTAAGAGCCAATAATGAGATGAATTAAGTGGTGATGCCCCTTCATTTTTCCTCATTAGGGTTGCTGGCTATTTCAGCCTTACTCCCGCTGAAGAATTACTTCAGGGACGCAGCCATCTTGCAATTCCTCTTCATTAAACTGGAGGAAGTAAAAGTATGTAAAAATCACATTGTCCCTGTTGTGTCAGCAGTCTGAAATGATGGATTTAATGGTTATAAATGGCCTGTCTCTTAAAAAAAAAAAATCTCTTGTGTGAAGGTAAATATAGCTTTATAACAGTGTATATGTTTGGCTTTTGTTCATCTCTTAGAATGCTGTCTAAAACAGCTCTTTGCCCAGACTTACTGAAACTGATGAAAACTTCTTTGTTTTCCCAGTTTTAAAATGTGATGAGGGGTTTTACTTATTCAGCACAAGGAAGAGAAAGAAACCCAAATGTATCTCTACACTTCTCTCACATTTGAATTCCATTTCTGTCTCTAGCACTTTTTTTTCTCCCACAAGCAGCAGAAGAGCAGCCATCTGACTCACTCCTAGCTGCATTACATTTCTGCTGACACTACAGTTACACACAAGTATTCAAAGTGGAGTATTTTCCTGTTACAAAGATAGTGTTTCATCAAAATAGATATTTTGTAAATAATATCTGTTTGGAGAATATTTTTTCTACAAAATTGAAAAATGACATTTCAGCTTTTCAAAACAAGGTTTTAAAATTCAAACCAGCAGTTTAATTTGATTTTTTTTATTACTATTATTTTGAGTAGTTTTCAGTAAAGTGTTGAAAAATACTAAAAGTTGAAAAAAACTAGAGTGTAAATGCATATAATTTTTTACAGTTGCTCAGTTTTGATGTTCTGGTGTTTCCTATGGATATTCTAGTACAAATTCATTAATAACAATAATTGGAATAGTTGAAACAAAGGACTTTCTGAGAAAACTAAAACTTTAATACATACATTCATCTCACAATCAGAAGCAGGACAGTCATGTATCATACTTCACTGGGGAAAAAAAATCTGGTTTCTAATATGAACTTTAAAGCACAGAGTCTTATCATGCTGCCAACATGAAAAGAAAATGTATGTTTGATATTCCTGCTCATAAAAATTATGTTAGTGTTGTTGTTCTAACAAAATGAGAAAGGAATAATTTCTGCAACATCAATCCTAAAGTCTTTAAATAGAAGTACAAAATGAAGACAAATATAATAGAATTTAACATCTATCATAATTAACCCAGTTGAATGACATTGCATTTATTTGTGTTTAATGTGTCTTTGTTTCATCTCCTGCGTTATTTGGGAGTTTTATTAACAAAATCAAAACAGAGAAGGAAGAGATAAAATTAAAAACAATGAAAAGTCCTTCCTCACTCCAAATAGGTACCATTATCCTATTCACTATATGAGCTGTAACAGACAATAAGGCACAGAGCTGGCAGTGAGAACTGTTTCAGTTGTCCTCCCTTGTAATGCCAATTGGGCAGTTGTGGTCTCAGGCTGCCTTTAAGAGGAGAGATTTTCTTATCATGAAACTCCCTGTCTCTTTTGTTCCTCAATAACTATTACTTTTCATAATAAGTAGAGACAGCCATCCACAGCCTCATAGATCATAGCATAAGTCTTTATTGTCCTCCACAGAGAACAGACTTTTGTGTTCACTAGTGTCACACTGGGAGAAAAGAACAAGACTGCTGTCATTACCAGGAAGGAACTGAGAAACACTGCAAACATGCATCCAAATGGATGCTGGAGTCCAACAAAGCTTAGACCACTAAACCCTGCCATGTTCACTTAAACGAGTCAGTGACACTGCCTAGATGTGAACATAGAAAAAAGTTCCAATTTCCTGAGAAATATTTTTGAGACTGTACACTCTTGTATTTTCAGGAGTTATTCCTGATCCTATTCTCACCCTTCACAATGTGTAATGGACATCTCTCACTTGAGTTTAAAATAACATGTTCATGAAATAGTGTTCATTTTTATTACTTCAAGATTCATAGAGATTATCCCACCTTCCAGTGTCTAACAGAAGCAAGAGAGATTAGAAAAGCAGTTCCATTGCAAAGGAAGAAAAATAAATCCAACCATTATTACTTTTCATTAATCTATACTATGATTATAAATTATAGGACTGCTAAATACAGTTTGTCACTATAATCTGTTATTTCATGCTAAACATTATTTGCATATTTTGATTTCTCATTTATAACCACCTATGCTCATTCTTCACTTTTATTTGAAGCATAATTCATTTGAAAGTCTATAACATGGATAAGAATGTAGTTTGAAATATAGACATACTTAAGCTTTATAAATTGGAACAAGAGCAGTAAAAAGAAACATCCAACATTTTATCCTTTTCTGCAGATGGACCCTAGAAACATGCAAAGAGTTCACATACCTCAGAACAATAAACATAATCATTTACTCTGAAACTAAAGGCCTGTTAATGGCATTACAAGGCAAACAATTCTGAAAACCATTTTACAAATAGTTGGCTTTTTTTAAGTTTCTTTTTTAAGATGCTAAATCTAGGCAGCAATATTAGTAACTAGCATTGGTCTCAATCACAAAGAAACAGACCAATAGTTTCCTAAGTCTAAAATAACTACATGCTCTTCAGGGTTAAATACAGCAGCTGCTATACCCAGGATGCATAAAGGCCCCCTAGGTATCCGTGTTTCCAGCAGATAAAGGGGGGGACACCAAAAAAAAAAACAAAAAAACACCACCTAAAAAACCACTACCATAACCTAAAAAATAAAACCCACCAAACACTTAAACTTCAATGGTTATAATCAATAACAACTACATGAGTCTTGAGAAAGCTGGGACCTTCATCCTCCAAAACACAGCTATGTGAAGCATTTGTTTCCTTAACTTGTCTGCAAAACCACTTTCAGACCATACACTTCCAAATGAGGGCTGCACAAAATGGTAGAGGCAGATAACACTCTTATTCTTCATATTCCAGGTGGTCGTCCCATAATGTGTTACAGGTCAGACTTACTTCCAGACTTAAGCAGAAGACATAACCCTGATGCCTGATGTGTTTTACTGGGAGTTCTTGTCAAGTACATGTTTCTAGCCAACTTTAAGTGTCTAAATCCTCACATTCTCAGCTCACTTTGAGATCGTTGATTCCATATCTGTCCTGTCCTACATAGATCCTGTTTGAATGAGAGTAGCTGTGAAACTGATTTCAATTCTCTTACCATCATTTGAGATGAACATAATTTCAGTTAATTTAGGAGTCCATAGCAAGTTTTTCAGGTATCTTACTACCTTGTAGAAACTAGCTTTACAGTAAATAGGAAGATATAGATACAAACTGAGGATAACTCATTCAAAGAGAAGATTAAAAACCAATGAGACAAATTAATTTTTGAAGGCACCTATTCTCTTCAATTATTAAGGAAAGCTGGCCGACTATCTTAGATCAAGATTATTCAATTTCAGGTGACTTAAAACATCTGAAGAAAGGACTCACTGATGGTTTGATTTTGAACTTTTGTTGGCCATTTCCATACTTCATTAAAAAGTGTTACCTGGCAGCACTGACAAATATATATGATCAAAGCAAGTAGAAGCTGCACTTCAAAACAGAGATTACACTAATCCTAGCAACTCTATGTCTGCTTCAACTGAGTTTAACAAACACTGTTTCTGAACATCTTTGCAGAAACGTATATGTGGGTGAAGAAAGCCCTCACACACGTTCCCAGTTTCCTGTCCCTGTTAACAAAATCTGTCATCACCTTCTCAGGAACAAGAAAATTGCACAGCAAAATACCCATGGAGAATATTTCATAGACATTTAAAGTTCTCATTTAGGTGTTCAGCTGTTTCTGTGCTGCTAAGCCTCCTTTCTGAGAGGCTTGCAATACACTGGAGGGAGCTTGCAACAGTAAATAAATACATAACTTCACTTTTTAAATGTAGAATTTAGCCCCACCATCCAAAGTTTAACCACTGTGTCTTGCTGTATCCTGTCAGAAAACATGGGACAGAAGAGAATTCAGCCACAGGCAATAAAAACTTCTGAAAGGGTTTTTATGTGTAATAAAGAGATACCTCACATGCAGTTTAAGGTCATTATGATTTAATATTGGATAGAATATTTTGAGTGCAGCGCTTGCCAGGATGAGCAATCCATTAAAAGAACTAGCTTTTCAATCTACATTTTAAAGGCTGCAGGTTGCTGATGGAAGTCAAAAGTAAGTAAAAGAGCCTGAATCACATGTTCAGATGATTATAGCATGTTTATTTAATTTCTTCACCAGGTGTTGTGCTTATGTTTCCACCAGTCAGCTTTCTTCAGGCAAAGCACCTGCTCAGGAAATGAAATAAATACAGTATGTCAGTAGCATGAGAGAGAGGCAAGCCTTTACTTCATTGGACTTTAACCAACATGAAGAAATAAATAAAGGGTTCTAATTCCTTTGCACATGATTTTGGCACCACAGTAGCATCCACCCATCCTGCAATCCCCCATGCTGATTTAGGAAATCATATATTCAGGTTTCTTCTAGACAGGTGGTAAAAAATTCAGGGTCAAGTCCCAGAAGCAGTGAAAATACTGCAGTGAGTAAGGGTAGGAAACAGCCATTATCTGAAAAAAGAGGCCCAAGTTTCTGAGGCCAGACCCTGCTAAACATTTCTCCTCCCATGCAGCACAGACAGATTGCCTGATGCAGTGAACATGAAGAAAGGGGACTCTCAGTAAAGTTATAATTGATTTTGGTTAGGAAGATGTTGACATATAGAAGGATGACTCTATAGATAGATAGATAGATAGATATAGATGTTGACTCTAGAAGGAGTTCCCTTCCTTCTAGATGAACTTTAAGGTCCCTTCTAACCCAAATCATTCTGTCTCCATCAAGGAGATGCTGTGTACCACTGTGAAAAGTCTATGTCAAAGATTAGCTTGAGTAAACCATGCTTCATACTAAGCCAGAATTCCTGCCTATCCACACTCTGTTCAGACCCAAACCTGGACCACAGAGCATTTTAAGAATGCTTTAGATGCTCCAAACCATTCTACAAGCTTACCATGAGTTATCATGGAAAAAAACACACTAATACAATAATACACTCTCCTCCTCCTAAACAGTAAATTGTCTCTAGGGTGCTTCATTCTCCGATATAAACATAATGTACATAATGTGAAGGAATGTCTATAGCCATTGAAAGCAGTGAAACTTAGGGTGCTCAAATTCTCACAGAGCACCATGTGAAATTTTTGAAATATTCTGTAAAGACCAAAGAAAGTAGGCACTGCACCAGGCACAAATAGCAGGATTTTGTTGGAGGGGAAGATCCATCTTTCCCAAAGACAGTTTTACATGTTTTCTCTCCCTGCATTACAGAGAAACTCTCCTTGGTGTGAGAAAACGATAAGCCCTTGCAGTCCTGTCTGAAGGCTCCCACAGAGGGGTAGGCTGCCAGGAATGATAGAAGCCCTTAGAAGAGCAGAGGGCCTGTCTTTCCCCAGGCCCAGTGTTTGAAACAACATTAAGGTTAATGTTCTGTAAGTGTAGTGTTCTCAACTTTGGAAATAAATTTTTGTACAATCCTTCCATAGCCTGGCATATTGGTGGTACCTTTCTTCTCAAGGAGTCCAGGCCAAACACAAGATACCTGCTTTGTTTAAGCCAGAAGCCTGTGAGATCAGTGTACCTCTTAAGGGAAATCCCATCTTTGTTGAATTTTTGTCATTGCTACTAGTGGTTTTGTCGGGTTTTTTTAGTCTTAAGTTAGATCCAAAAACACATAAGATTTTTAAAGAGTTGCATGTCATAGTTCATAATGTCAATGCTAAATATAAAACTGTACTGACGAGTTATTTATAAAACAGGAAAAAGAATTTTCATACAGTATCTACCAAAATTCCATATAAAAATATTTCAGATTAAAAAAAAAATTAAAAATCACAGTGTTTATGCAGTCAAAAGCTGGAGCTGTAAGTCACTCATTAATCTGCCTGATCCTAGACATGGCATGGGAACTCAAGTCACTTTGCAATGCCCCCATTCTGTCTGGTTTTGACACAGTTAAAGTAAAAGTACACATGAACAGCTGATATAAACACCAAATATTCTCTTACTGAACAGTATGAAGCAATTTTTCAGATTGTTTTCTAAAACATAATTGCTTAGCTCCTATAGTAATATTAAGAAACAAGCAGAATCTAATTACATGCAAATAATATGTTTCCAAGATGCAAATATCAAAATCCTTATGACGTATAGCAGCTAGAAACTGCATGAGTAAACTCACATTTTGACTACAAGGGAAGATATCCAGTAGCCCTCTACATGATTTTCCCCATCAGATGAATGATTCAGAAATATATTTTCTTGTGTCATTTAGTGTACAGTCATTCATTCTTTGCCACTTAATGCTCAGTATAAGCACTATTAAAAGTAAACTACATCAATTATGCAAATTAATTACCAATGGCCTTTGAAAATACAAGAATTTAAGCATTTTACTAAGATTCTGGAAAGGCAGGACCCATTTATTTAAATTCACTGCTGTACAGTTAAATAAACAAGATCAGTTCTTAAGAGGAAACTCTGGGTATTGACCTAACATAACTATTAATACTAATTTAACAAAATTCTCAAACATATGTAAAGTACAATTACTAGGATTTGAATTTAAGAAAATATATATGCCTTTTAACCATTGCCTTTTACAGTACAAGAAATTAGAGTAGTTTTTCAAAGTATAGTTTTTGTGAATCATTATGCACCATTATGATTAAACTTTTCAAGTACCCATTAAAAAGGTGACACAGATCATATAAACCACTTGTCATGATCTTCTTAGCAGGAAGAAGACCTTTAGCCTGTGAAGCATGTCCTCAAATGTCAAGTGGAATCATTTCTCATTTGCAGCAGTAAGAATTCTGAAATTGTAAATAGATGCAAGGCAATTTCTTAACGCAGTAAATATAAATGTTTGAAACAGCAGACTCTAATGTTTGCCAGTCCTCACGCCTAAATTCAATCTTCTTATCTAAATGTACATTATATTTAGTCCAAAGTATATAATTCTGTTTGAATTTCACAGTTGCAGTACTGTACTGCATACTTGGTCACGGAGATGTAGGTGAACTAGAAACAGAGGCATAGGATTAACAGAGCCGTTAATCCTTATAGTTTATGATACATTCAGGGAGGAAAAACAAACCAACAAACAAAAAAAAACCCAAAGCACTTCACCTTTGCTAATAAATGCTATGAGGACCAAACATTCCTCAGATGAGGACAACAGTAATTCATGTATTTAACAACATTCATAAGTTAATGTTGTCAAAACAATAAAGATGTTACAAATATCTATCCTATTCATTGCTGTAAAAGCCAGCAACTTGCATATGCATTTTATGTCACAAATCTATCTGAAAATTGTGACTGCAACAGAAATGAAGGGTACAATACTTATGATATTTGCACACAGTATGAATATTTACTTGTAATTTCTCTAGGAACAGGGCAATAATCACAGTTTTTAAATATTGTGCGGTATACTCCATTTATAAAGTATTCACATAATTCTCAGAAATGGTATTATTAGGAAGGAAAGCATTTGGCAAAAGACAAGTTAAAACTTGCTGTTTAAGTAAAAAATATAAAAAATGTAGATAAGGAGATATTGGCCTTCTGAGTATGCTATGGTGAGTTCTGGGTATTACCACCTTCTTAACACATCAGTACTTGATAGTAAAAACCCTTCCTGACTGAAGTTGTAACTTACAGAGGATGAATTGACTTGTAGAGTTTCTTCTTTTACTTATTCTATTTGTGCATCATGCACACAGCATAGAGTTTTATAGTAAGAAAAGATGCAATGATTTCTTAAGTTTGTTTCCAGTTATTCAAAGGATCATATAATGTTTTTTCAAAAGCTCATACAAACCTTAAAAGAAAAGAAAAATAGTATTTTTACCACAAAGCTACAATGATGCGCAGTGAATGACATAATACCGTTTCTTCATGCATTCAAATTATCCAGTTAGATGTTCATTAGTACATTTGTTTTTGTCTTTAAAATATCCCAAGGTGCCAGTGACTCAATATTTCTGATAATTTTAAAGCAATTTCCTTTTCTGTCTAAAAGAAGAATCACAAGCTTAGCAATAAAGAACAAAATCAATGTAAAAATTGAATATTTTAAGTGTATACAAATCTGTTTAAAGAAGATGGACATAAAACTCCATCTGTTACTGTAAAATTTGTAATCAACTAAATTTTCATGAATTTCAAACAAACTTTTCAGGATTATGTGCTTGTTTTCTCACAATATTCTCCCTTCTGTTTTCATCACTGAAACTTTTTTGTTATTGTTTGTCACTGAAATTCCCCTTCTGACAGTCTGTAATAGGAAGCTAAGCTATATTGAACTCTACTGGCATTTGGGGAAAATTTTAGGTATAAGAAACACTGACAAGATGTTTTAATGTGGTATCTAGAGTTATCAAAGAGTAGGTTCAATTTATCAGTCACAGTACTACTGTTACAATCATAGCTTAGGCAACTTTATTCCATTACTTTATTTTTAAATTGAAGTGTTATTCATTAGTGGCTGAAATAGTATGCTGATCTGATTAAGAGAAATTAATAGAAAATGTAATTATTCCAGTTCTGCTTAAGTAAAATCCTTTCATTTCCAAACAATATTTCACTGCTGGTTTCCAAATTCTTTCATTTTTGCTAAGGAATAAATTTTTCAGTTAAAGACTAATTCCATTAATTTACCCTTTGCAATAAAACCAGGCCAGCAAGCACAGCTTCAATAAAAGGGTTGGTTTGTTCATTTTTTTAAATAAGTAGATCTGAGTTAAGACTGCAAGTTCCAGGTGTCATTGAACTAGCAATTGTTATTTGCTTCTCTGAAGAGAGATACATGCCCTAGAAAAAAGCTGTATGATGTTTGGCTACATGGCTCAGAAAAAATTTTGAGGTTAGTTTTTACTTGAAAATTAAAGTAAGGCAAATATTGAAGATAGAGATTAATAGATTCATAATTGTTTAAAATAAATGGCTTTCAAGCAGCTGTTAAGTTTATTGATGGATTGGTTTGACTCTGACAAAACAGATAATGTTTTCCTTTGTATCAACAGAAATACATAGTAAATTACCTCCTATAATTTGTATTAGTCAAAAAGTTAACAAAGAAAATCAAATCAAATTAAATCTGTGAATATAAAGATAAACAGATTAATACTAACTCTTCAACTGATAAAAGTTATGGCAAACTATATAGTGAAAGATTTTACAAGGGAAAAACCCATTGAATTTTATGGTGGTTTTTGACCTTAAAGAAAAACAGTTATTTTATACTGGGACAGTCTTCCAACATGGGATTTCTTCTTCTGGTGAGTTATGAACAAATGGAGAAGTCCAGGTATCCATGAAATATTTTTGAGTTATGGGCATGAAGAAGTAAAATGATAAGCACCTTCCACTCTTCCAAACATATATTAATTTCTTTTTGGCAACAGATTAGCAAAATATAACCAAAAAATTCAACTAAGGAAGTTCGGCAGGAAGCTTGTGTGGAAATTCAGTACTATGTAGAAAAAAACCTTAGGGGTTTTTTTTTGCATATTAACCTGTTTTTGGGATCACAGTAAAATGTTTGTTTTGTTTTCCAGCTGGGAGCTTTAAACAAAAATAAATAGAAGCATAAAAGTTCTTTAAATCAAATTAACATTATAATTGGGGATTTGAATGTTGGAAGATAAATGCTTAATAATTCAGAGCAAAAGAATCAGTGAAAGGATGAGCATATAGTAAATCATAGTATGTGCAAATAGGAAACAATTTATTGGCTCAAGGAGAGAAACAAATTAATGTTCCAATTATTATGTTTTCAGAATTCCTTGGTGAGCAGTTCTTCTCATTGTTAGACAACCCAAAATAATTCACCTTTGCAGAGTAAGTTTTCTAAGTAACTTGTGGGAATTTAACCATAGCATTCAATAATGCTAATGGGAGCTTATAACTGATCTCTGTTCAACAGTATGTTAAAGGTATTTACCTCTGAGAAACTTTTTAATAGTGATTAGATCTTGTCTTCAGAGTGATTAGACTCTGATGTAAGGATGACACATATTTGCACGTGGCAGAGAATGGTGATTTATTTACCTAAGCATTATCTCTCAGCTTCAGTCAAAGGGAAAGTTCATCTTAACTTATCTAGATATTAAACATCTCTTTTCATATTATAATTTCAGCTTTACCAAAAATTTTAAAAATTGAGTGATCATTTTTGTAAACTTCTGTTATTTAGGCAAAAAGCTTTAGAAGACTGGAACTTCCAAAAGATTCCTCAGCATGTTGGCAGTGATCAAAAGTGCTAAGAGGAGTGTTTTTAATGCAAAAACAGATTATTTCTCCCATAGATATACGAATCCCAGTCTGACATATTCTTCAGTATAAAAATGCTTTTGTCTGCTGTGATAAAAAAGCACATAGAAGTAGTCAAACTCATTTTAGAGAAAGCAAAAGCTCGCCAGAAGTCCTCCAGATTAGAAAAGGATTATATGATTCCAATACACTTTCAATATTTACAGCACAGAGATAAAGTATGGAGATTCATAAAGTTCTCATTCTTCAGCACCACATGAAGCCTTGAAAATAAAAGGGATGTTATCACTTTCTGTTGTTGCACATTAAGGCCACCCTTTTTATCCTCTGTCATTAAAGGGAGTCTAAGTTTGTCTCACATGTCTTATCAACCACATTGTTCCAGTAGAAAAAGAAAAGGCAGCAGCAATTTGTCCTAGGACAGTTCAGCAGTAGAACAGCCAAAAAAATCCAAACCAAACAAAACCACCCAAAACCTAAATAATGTAATGGTAAAGCCAACAAGCAAAACACTAATATTCATACCACTGGCTGTCCTATTTCTCTGACTTTGCTTGTATCTGCACTGAATATTCATGCTTGCCAAAGCAAGCCTCAGAGCAGACTGCACTTTGGGCTCTGTGTGTCCATCCTGAATGCATCCCTCAAGTAACTGGTTTTGCTGGCGTTCTCCTCATTTTTCTAAGTGGGCCTGTGATGTTCTCCCTCTAAGAGCCACCTGTAAATCTGCTTTCTCCCTGAGAACATATCTAAAATCAGCCCTTTTTAAACAGGCTTTTCAAAAATTATGCATCACACAGAGCTCAAGGAAGATGCAACAGAAGCCCAGCTTGCACATTTTCCTTCCTTACACCTTACTCTGACAGTTTTTGGCAGTTACATCCAGAGCACTTGAACCTGTTTCTGCCAGAAGAAACAGGCTGTGCTGTGCTGTTTTTTAACAGAGAGCTCATAATCCATTCACACTTTACCATTCCCATGTAGCCTATAGGTAGGTATGTATACCTACCATTTGTTAGGTATATATATTAGCAGAAATGAGTATAGCTTAAAAAAAAAAAAGGATTTTTTTTTCCTTTTACATCTACTTTTGGAAGTTTAATTCTTATTAGGATATACAGACTACACAAGGATTATACCCATACACAAACATGTTTGTTTTTTATGGGTTTTCCTATAAAACCCTTGACAATTGTTTGACACTCATCCCTTCTCCCTCTTGTGCAAATACACACACACATACAGCCTGCTTTGAATTAATTCAATGCATTGAGGAAAGCAAGTGGTAAATGGAGGAGAGCACATGATACCTGTAACTAGACAGAAAGCATAGAATTTGCCCTTTATCCTCAGTAATGGATGTTTCCAACAACCCAGGGGTGACAGCTTTACCAACAATATAACTGTAAGCTACTGGTTTGTCTTCTAATGAAACATATTTGAATTATAAAATTGCTAAAGTGTTTCCGGCAATGATTTTCAGAGAGAGTGATATTCATGTTTGTAACCAGCAGTATCACAGAGGGCTCCTGACTGAGTAGATTAAAGTTGTGGCATGTGTCTTGCACCCCCAAAACATTTACTTTACACTGTATTTGTGCTTTTCTAACTACAAAGTGATGGACTAAATGGGAGGTATAATTATTCCTATTAAAAGGAAAAGCAGAAAAAATGGGGGTTGAGTGGTCACAAATCAATACTCCCAGAGACAAACAATTGCTGTAGAGGTGCACATTGTATTAATGAAGAATGAATATTGATTTAGTTAATAGCAGTGTTCCAGTAAACTTTCATAAGCATCAGTGACCCTGGTTTGTGAACACTTCCATGAAGGCAGATTCCATTATTTATATGGATGCCTGTTCATTTATAGAGGGCTTCTCCCATGAAAAGTATTTTAAAGGACTAAGGGTGACTAACTACAAAATTTGCACCAGTTACAATGTGAACTTCTGTCAGGCCATTAAGCTTTATTTCTCCTCACAACTCCCAGGATTCTACAAATCTCAATCTATTCAAAGTCCAGTCCTGAATTTTCAAGGATATACAGGTAAACAGACTGACATTTAAGATATTTACCTGAAAATTCTTTGGAAGCTGGCTGCTTTTTCTGCTTGCATAGCCGTAGTTCATAACTTCACCTTTTCAAGACAGCCTGTATTCTATTTCACACATCATTTGAATTCATGAAAAAGATAAATTAGACTACAAATATTGAAGATTTGGAGTGTGTTGTTGTGGTTTTTTTTCCACTCTGGAATGACATTGAGGAGTTTCTTAGACATTTCTTCAAGTATACTGAGAGAGAAAAGAAAGGCTGCAGTACTAATATCTTTACAAATTGCTAAAGTGTATTTGTTGTTTCATCATTAAATCAAAATTACTATTGTCCACGAAGTCTTCTAAATAAACCCAGCTGAATGCAATTTTTTAGAATATAGATCTCAACATTATAGTCCAACTATACTTTCATGAAGATCTGTTACACTTCTAATTTTTAACAACTAGTATAAAAGAAATAATCTTTCAATTTCTATTGTCTTTTAGTTTGGCCAAACAATCTGTCAACAGATTGTCTACTAACACAATAATGGCACTCTTGATTGGCTTACACAGAATTATTTTAGCTTTTAGGTAGTAAAATTGATTGGATTCGACATTCAACTAGACATATAGGTGAGATAGGTTTAAGATTTTGTTAATATTTAAGATTTCTTTATAGTGAAAGGCAATTTGGTCAGTATATTCAGTGGACCAACCACTAGGGCACAATTGTATAATTTAAATATAGTCAATGGCATGTCATCACATCTGTCATGCTTCAGTGTGTACAAAACAAAGGAATCAGCAGACAAGACACAGGACCAAAGTATGACCTAGTTCGCCAGGTCTGGACTGCCAGCAGCCAGCATAGATACTGAAAGATATTTATCTCCAGTGTCACCAGACAACTCCAATCAGGCAAAGGAATCAATGCCTTTCAGTCCAGAGGGGCAGATCACTTTCTAGGTGCTAATTTTAAAGTTGATATGCATTAAGGCAACTGATATAATACTTCAGAACTATAACTGCTTCCAATGAACCTTAAAATCTGTTGAATTTGCATTAGTCCTGTTTTCTGCATAGTCACTGGTGGATAATTAAAAGGCCAAACCACAGCTAGTATTCCATGGTTCAAGTGAGATCAGGACTTGCCCAAGTTCACACTCTAGAACAAAAAAAAGTCCCCCTGAAGAAGAGTGCTATGAGGATCACATCACTTTTCCTCTGCACAAAGACTGGAATCTCCCTCCATTATGCTACAGGGATTCTAAAGGGGACCTAGGAGGGGTAGTGGTGCACGACTAAAAGCGTGTCTGGATATTCATGGAGAAAAAAAGACTCACTCTACTTTCCAATTCAGATAAACCTTGTGTCCATCTGCAGTTCATCTAAAAGTGACAGATACTTTCAGAAAAATCCCCAAAACCAACCAACCAAACAAGAAACAACAAAAACAACTACAAAAGAAACAAATGAAAACAAAAGCAAACAAAAACAAACTAACAAACAAAAACAAACAAACCAAAAACAAACAAACCAAAAAAACCACACAAAACAATTGTGTTGACTTAAGATTGTGATTCAATCTCTATAAGATGGCTATATTTGTTCAGTGACTCAAGCAATGTTCAGAATGAGGTCCTCATTTATTGCCTTCAGTTAGGAAGGATAAATTTAACCCTTTTGGCTAAAAGACAGACAAAGATAATAGAAGGTATTTATGTTTCTTTTTTTTTATTTCTCCTCCTCCAAGCCTGCTAGATATTATTTTGAACAGGTCTGTCAGCACATTTTGATGGAAACTAAGTTTCTGACAGACATCTGTCTAGCTTTGAGACAGCCTTCTCATCTTCGCAGATGAAATGAAAGCGAAGTAGACTGCCACAGAACAGATTGTGAGTTTCTTGAAAAAATAGATTTTGAACATAAGCCTCAGAAGACACTTCTGATGATTCCTATTAGAAAATTTAAATTCTATGGCAAGTAAATATTTTTACTTACAAAAAACCACTTTTTTTTTGTCCTGTCCCAGGAAAAATCCTCTAGTCAAACATGTCATCTCTATTTCTTTTTTTAAAACTAAGTCACTTTACACATAAGATTTTTTTATAATCCCACATTATCTACACATATATCTATTCTGATTTCAGATACAGAATTTTCTACAATTCTTCATTAGTCTATGGTCTAACATTGCTTACTGGGATGATGGATACTAGCCCCTACATACATAAAGGAAAGGAAGTTCTTTATACAGTACCCGAAAGCTGTTAAAGTTAAATGCAACATTCTGAAAAGTATTTTGATGCTGTGATGTGTTGGAAAGGTTTACTCTCTGAAAATGTTTTACCAATAAAAGATGGAAAGAGAAAAACACCCAATACATGTTTTTTTTAAGATTTAGAAAGAGTGCATTGTACTTCTAATATAACATGAAGATGGTTTTATTATTCCTTCATAAAATACTTTCAGGGTTAAATCTGTTAATACACAGCCAAACTCATTCTTTTTGTTTATACAATGGAATTTAGTGCAACTGTATCAGGAATAAGTTTGTCTGGTTTTGCTATTTTAGGTGAAGTAAATTAGGTGAGTGAAGAGGAAACTGTTGGGGGTTTTCTTTGCTTTTGAAATTTTCTGTAATTAACAGCTGAATAACTGCGCATATGCCTGATCCCTTCTCTCTCTCCCGCTCTCTCTTTTTTTTTCTTTTTTTTTTTTTTTTTTTTTTTTTTGGCCAGGGGGACGATGTTTGGTTTTTGGGGGGAAACAAGGTTATTGTTTCACATTTTACTCTTGCAACCTTAATATGGTCAAGAAAAATATTACCTAATCACTAGTTTTATAGATTCTAGGGAAATATCTCCTTGAAAGAACTCATGCCATTTAGAAGATACCATTTGACATCAACTACAGATATCCTATTTTTATGTTATTTTGATATATTTCTGGAAATCTCTGTACTAGCATTACAAAAGGATTGAATTCTTCACCCAAAATACAGGTTTGTATAGAAGTATCTTGCCTACTTGTCGTTTAGAAAAAATATGCACATTAGTGAACATAATCTCTTAAACATTTTAAAAAAGATTCATATAGAGATCTTATTATAGAGAAAAGAAAAAGAGAAATGCTATGTACCATGAAAAAAAAAAAAAAGACCATCCTCTTTTAGGAAGCAAGAAAATAAATCCTAAAAGAATTGTCATTTCATATAATAACTTATTATTTATGATTTATTAATGACAGTCTATTGGCTATCAGTGAGATATATTATTTAAGATACTAAAGAAAAGTATTAAACATATCAAATTTGAGAAAGCACAAATCTTTCTAATAGCATTGCACGAATAAAGCTAACTAAAAAGCGAAATTTTTTTTTCAGGTTTGAAATACTGTGCTCCTCAAGTTGCTCCTAGAATTTGTTCTCTCTGCTTATAAGAACACTATTTAAAAGACCTAAAGGAGTTCCAGCAGGAAAAGCAATGGACCAAGTACAAGGGATACTCTGGAAGACTAGAACTAAAACATAATTTCTCCTGTCATCAGTACAGAATGAGGAACAGAAGGAAGATTCTGCAGGCATTAAAATGTTTCTCCACCCCTGTGTTTATGTGACTTTCAAGCTTTCCATCTGTACCTTGCTACAGTACTAGTAAAGGGAAATAGAAGTAGCTCCAGCACGATATATGAAATTAAGTGTCTCAAGGGGAGGGAAGCTGTTCATATCTTTCTCAAGAGCACATATACTTGTGTATTTGGTAAACTCATGGATTTGCATCGCCTATCTGATGTTCAGTGACCAAACTACGATAGTCTTTTAAAGTGTATAATTTTTAGGAATTATTGGAGAAGACATATGCTTTTTTAATAATTCATTATACTTCTTGCCTATAGGCCAGACAGGACTTGAGAACATACTCTACTGAACGCTAAACAGAGCACACTCTCCTCACTTCAAATAGCTGATAATCTGCAAAAACACCAGACAGGAAGGTGAAAGAAGTGCGGTACACAAACAGTGCAATCTCAACCATTGTTAGCTCCTTGCTTATTAACACCTAATAAGGTGTCCAGGGTCAGGAGGAGCAAGTAGGGTTGGCATAAACAGAGAGTCAGAATACAGAAAAATCTGTTAAAGTGTCATCAAAGGTCTCGGCTTCAGGTGCTTCTATTCCTCCATTCCCCTCAGCTGTGTTTACTCTCAGAGCTACTTTTGGATGTCCTCTGCTGTGAATAGAAGGGAACTGACCGCAACCCTACTCATTTCTTCAACCTTTACCATGCTAAAATCCACTTAATTAATTTTTGCTTTTTTTATTTTTGCTTTATTTTCAGCACTTTTCCTTGCTGCATGAATCATACCTGAATACTTGATACCTCATGAATTGTGATTAGAACTATCATTACAAGCACGACTGAACACTTGCTGCCAAGTAAACTTGCCTAGACTTGCAAATTCCTTATACAAGGAGGAGAGGGAAAAAAATCATACCCAGGGCTACTTACAATTTAAGAAATAACAAAAATAAGCAAGCCTGATTCTGCTGTATGCTTTGATGTAACATGACCTTCCTTTTTTCTTAGTGTTTCAAAAAGTGTCCCTGATTCCCAACAGATTTATTATTAATGGATTTCACAATCAGTTCTACAATAATTTTATTCATTTTTCATAATTTTTGGAAAAATTAAAAAATATGTCTAGTGATTGTCCTTTCTTCCTCTGCTTAGAGACATGTTTAGAGAATTCCAGCAGCTCAATGTGTCGGGATTTCCTTTTCCAGATGCTGTGCTGAGCAGCTATTTCCAGAACACTGCCCATATTCTCTCCTGCACTATGTATGCTACCATGTTACCAGGGAAGGAATTTGAATTTGCAAATAGATTCACCTGGGAAAAAAAAGAGAATGGATGAAAGTTAATTGGGATCACTCATGCTCAACAAATTTTATTTATAAATATTCAAAGCTGGTCAGTTTAAGCTTCCATGAAAATTACTTATGAAAGACAGTGGCAATTACAGAAGAGATGTTGGACTAGTCCAAAGATAGGGTTTTCTTATTTATTCTGACAACCATGTTTCATTCACATTTTAAAAATGAGATAAATAGAACCATAGATTACCAAACCCCCTTAGTCCAGTTTAAAGTGCTGTTTAAAATGAAACTAACAAAATAACTCTGGGGAAAACAAACCAGAATGGGAATATTCCCTTAAAATACTTTGCTGGAGACCTTCATTTATAACTATACCAGAGGCCAACTGGCCCAAAAGAATCTTGATTATCATGGCAACTATGAATATTATCTATTCAAATTAATTGTGACAGCATTAGGTCAGTGTTCTAATTCTCAGAGATGAACTGACAAAAAAAAAAAACAAAACACAAAACAAAAGAAGACCAAACAAAAACAAAAAACCCAACACACACACAAAAGTCAAGCCAAAGACAGAAAATTATCGAGATAATTTTACATATTTACGAGTGACAACCAAATACAATAAAACCCATTTCTTTCTTTTACATTTTGTCCTTGATATTTCTCCTTTTTCCACCAGTTACCTGGTCTAGACATCCCTAACTGTGTAGTTTCCAACACTGCTGTGAGATTGTGACCAGAGAGGCACCTGAGAACAATGTCTTTAACAGTCTCATTCACAGTTTGATCTTGCCAGCATGGTAAAGAACAGGATATAAGATTATAAATCCGCAGGAAGAAAGCTGAAAGTATCATTCAACACCAGGAAGACAAAAATAATTTTCTACTGTTACCTTTTTTCCTTTCTCTGTTTTGTATACCTTCATATCGGTATCTTTAATAAAAAAAGACTCCAAAGGGAACAATAGATGAAGTTGGACCTGCTGAGTTAGACAACCTACCACAACCTGAGTTAACTCTTTAACAATAATTTTAGCAAGAAATAAATAGACCCATAAATTATGAAACCCTTTAGTCCAGTTTAAAGTGCTGTTTAAAATGAAACTAAAAAAATAACTCTAGGGAAAACAAACCAGAATGGGAATATTCCCTTAGAATACTTTGCTGGAGACCTTCATTTATAACTACCCCAGAGGACAACTGGCCCAAAAGAATCTTGATTATCATGGCAACTTTTATGCAGTCTTTTTTTTTGTTCTGTTGACACTAATTTAATAAAGTCAATTTCAGCTAGCATCTGTAGGTATTGCAACTCATAGATTCATCACCACCTTTCAGTACCTTATCAGAAAGAATGTTGCAGCTGGAACTCACAAAAATTATTATAATTGCTGGTCTGAAATTTCCACTGGGATGAACTCACCCCCAGCAACCATTTGAAAAACACACTTCGGCATTGTCTGATCTAAAGCTACCTAAGCAGTCTAAAAATATTGCTTATTCTTGGCTGCATCCTGATGAATACTGTGATTTTATAACCTTGCTTTCCTCTTCAAGTTCAAACACAGTACAATGCCTAATGGCTGTTACCTCTGGAACAGCTACCTTCACATAGTACCTTTTCATCAGTTTTTCTCAGATAAGGCTCATACAAGCTCAAATTTACACTTCTCAATTGTTGTAGACTATTAAGACCTTTGGTTATAAACTTGTTGCCTCCAGAGAATCTATTGAACAGTTCTTCATGTGTTGGAACTTACCCTCCAGGCCTGTAAAACCAGAAGCCCCTACTGAGGACAGAATACTGTCAGACAGTGAAGGTTTCAGCTGTTTAACTTACAGCCACAGCAGACAGTGTTTGCCTCTAGGCATTCTGATTAGGCTAAGTAAGCAAAAAATCACCGCAAGATATTCTGACTCTCAAGAACAAACTCTCCCCTTTCCTCAAAGGAAAGGTCTGAGCTTTGTGATAATAAGACCCCTCAGTTATTTTTGGTGGTTACTTGCCTATTTTGTTATCAAAAACTTACTCTTTAGTATGAAAGTATTTGTGGGAAGAATAAATATCCACTACTGGGACAACAACCATGGAAGGAATCAGAAAGGCAAGCTTTTGAACTCAGGAATGCCTTGGTCTTCATCAGATCCAAAAAATGAAAAAGGGCCTGTTCCAAGTAAAATTGAATTACGTTGATCAAACAGATGACGAGCAAAACCAGAAAGGTAAGTTGCTGTTAGCTTACACGGATCAGAGGTAGAAAAGAGGTTTTAGCATCAGTATTAGAGAAATGGGTTAGCTCGAAAACTCTATAGGCCATTAGACCAATGTCTTTATTGAGCCTTTTATTTTTAGCAGAAAGTAGAGTCATGAATTTTAGTCTGTGGGTTCATCTTTAGAAGGTACTCTGTAGGACTCCTTAGAGGATCAGGAATGAGCAGTTGGAAACAAAATTAAAAATCCTGTCCTACAGTTAAGGGGCTATTTCTATCCCTTACAAATTGCCTGAGTGAGCTCATTCCAGCACACAGCATTCACTTAATTGCACCCATGTTGCATTCACAAGGACATTTGTTCCATCAAATGAAGTACATCACAGATTGGGCTGACAAGCGTAGGACCTATGGATTTTAATGGTTTTATTTTAGAGTATTATTTGTAGTAACTGGGGAGAGTCCATTCCTCTGGCACTGTTTAGTTCCATTTGACTTTTGTGGATATGTGTGAGTTTATTTCTGAATATATGATTAATATGTTAGGGGATGATCTAAAAATTATGAAAGATGTCATTACCTGAAACTATGTAAGACAGAAACTGCAAACAGCATTTTCAGGTTTTGCTGAATTGCTCTGTAGATCTGTCTGGAATAGGATGTTATTCCCAAGGGTCCGTAGTTAACAGGGATTCTTGCACTCACATAGAGAAAACTCGTTTTGGCAAACAAATGTCTCGAACTTAATGCATCTTTTGAAGTAAAATTAGAAGATACTACTTTGGAATTATAAATTATTTACTCATAGTAGATTATTATCCTGAATGATTTAAGAGATTTAAGGCAAAAATGCTGATAAGGAATTTTAAGAGCAGTGAAACCTGTTGTTTCAGTAATTGAAAGTGAAACTCGTGTTGGTAGGAAGATTCTATAGAAAACATTATGCTATGTATCCCTCAAATTTAGCTTCTACTAGTAGAGAAGCCTAGTTTCTACCTGACAAAGTAGAGTTATTACAAGGCTAAAGAGAGACTATAACAGTCTCACAACTCACCAGATTACAATAGCTTCCCAAATCTCTTTGTGAAGAAACAACTTGATATCAATGGGCAAAAAATCTGATAATCTCAGTAAGAATCTTTTCAAATGATCGTAGCAAACAGGGAGTGTTGAAGAGAATTTGATACTAATTATAACACATGGTCATTTTGTGTTAATTACTAGTAAGAACTACAATTGGAAAGGTAGGAAAATTTTGGGAAAAGTAGTAAACAGAATTTTGTATATGCTCTATTTTCTAGTGTATCCAAATCAATGTATCCAATAATGAATATTTGCAATTATATGCCATTTATACCTAAACAGTCAGCGAAATCAAAAAATAGTTAAATCAACCTTAGTGAAGTTTATTACAAGACATAAATGTGTAGGAAGCTAATTACAGACAGGTTTTAAGAGCACTTGCTTTCGTGTCTTGGAACTTAAAATTTTAACACACTATCTTACAAAATAGAAAGCCACAAAACCAAACAAATAAACTCTCACAAACCCAAACCAAACCAAAATAAAAATAATCAAAATTTAAAATAACTTACAATGAAAAATGTTAAATAATTTGATTCAGGTACAGATTAATCTAGATTAGATTAATCCTCAAATCCACCAAACCAGAATACAAATACTCTTTGTATGGTCCACTTAAGAAAAAGCTAAAGACCTTCCTATGGCCTGACATCAGAAAACTTCTTGCCACAGGGGCACTAACCATACCAACCTGTATTAGTTTTGGATGGTATAGAATTAAACTTCATAGGAGTTTTTATTGTGCTACGTTTTGGATTTTTTATGAAAACAGTATTGGTAACACAGGAATATGTAAACACTGCTTAGACAAAGTCAAGGCCTTTTCTGCCTCTCACCCCACCAGCAAGGGGACTGGAGGTGAACAAGGAGCTGAAACAGGACACAGCTGAAACAGATGACTACAGCTGACCTATACCATAGGCCACATGCTCAGCATATAAAGCTCAGAAGAGAAGGAGAAAGACATTGAGTGATGTCATTTGTTCTCCTAAGTTACTGTTACATGTGATGGAGTCCTGATGTCCTAGGGATGGCTGAACACCTGCCTGCTCATGTGAAGTGGTGAATGATTTCCTTGCTCTGTTTTGCTTGTGTGTGCAGGTTTATTTTTACCTGTTAAACTGCCTTTGTCTCAGCCGTTGAGTTTTCTCACTGTTACCTTTCTGATTCCCCTCCTCATCCTGCTGGAGAGGGGAGTGATTGAGCAGCTGTGTGGGGTTCAGCCACCTACCAAAGTAAACTGGCAAGAGATCCCCAATAGAAAAGGACAAAAGAGATGTCTCTTAGTGGTTAGTGAACACCTTCAGATGGCAAGGTAACGGAAATAATGACCTAAAGCCTCAAACTGAGTGTTTAGGTTATCTAGACAATGCAAAGACAAGTATCCACAAGGAGCACTCAGAGCAGAGAGCTGCCCAAGGAAAAATTTATATGGGTGTTTCCAAGCAGATTTGACCTATGCTCTGTGCTAACTTGCATTCTATTTCCTCAGAAGACAGTGTGAGTTTGTTTCTGCATTCTCCCTGAATTCAACCTCATCTTCCTGCAGAGTACCTTGACATGTACACTACAGACTTGTACATTAGGACTTGGCAATACTACTAATTGAGATTGGAGGGGACTTTTTGGGTACCTATGAAACCCAACAGCTGAATACTACTAAATTTTTAGTTCTTTGTTGAAAATTAATAAATATCAAGAAGGACAGGAAATATGAGGTTCAAATAAACCTAGAGCACATTTTTTTCCACATTAGATTTGGAAATCAGATTTTAATTTTTTTTTGACATGCATCTATAGTAAAACATTATGCGAGGTGTCGTATTGAGCTGGACTTTAAATCACCCACATTGAAGAATTATTAGTTTCCTACTAATTCTGTTTTGCAGTATACCGATTACTTCTCTTCAAGACACAACATGGTTTAAACAAGATTTGATCCTGAACACCCCTTCCAAAAGGGCAAACCTCTGAACTCTGCCTAACACTGTCTTCCAACTCTACCCCAGGAGGAATCATGTCCTCAAATATTCCCCATGATCGCATGACAGACTCTAATGTATACTTGGTGTATCTCTAGTTTCATTCTATAACATACCAGTATTGTGAGCAGTACAGTCCTTACATTGTTTCAGGTATTTACAAATGAAAAATGACATCTAAAATTAGCTATGTTTTCAGGACATGGGGGATATAATACAGGGTCAGAAGAAAAACAAGATGAAGCAGTATTTTAACTAGTGTTAGTACAGGTAATCAGCACCACGGAGGCTGTGCACACAAGCCACTGGCCATCTTGTGACTTGGAATGTCTCTAGAACCTATGACTAGGGACACAAATGTAGCCATCATGTCCCATCCCAAATGTGATCAGGGTCACAAGTGTACATTTATTTTAATTCCTTTGTCTCCTGTTCTCTTATGTTGGCACTACAAATTTATCAAGAGGATATCGTGACTTCTAAATCCATACCAAAAATTATTTAAAGCTTTGATAAACAACTAGGATACTGACCTAATCTTACTAAAATCTTGAGAATGAGAGTTTCTTTATTTTATGATTCCTGTGGTGTTAACTAATGGCAGTACTGGCAAAAAAAGCTTTCCATTTGAGCTAACTAGTACTCAGTTTTAGTTGAGGCCCTGAGGTAACCTCTGTGAACCTTGCACACAATGTGCTCCCCTTACAAGACCAGCCAAAATTCAATATCTTGTGCAAAGAATGAGGATGTTAACAGTATTTTTCATGTTGTGAGAAGATATCTTCAAGTCAGAGAATACAAGTTCATACCTGATACTGAAACACTGACTTAAACAATATCATCTAAATATTAATTTGTAATGTTCTAAAAACCAGATAAATAGAAATTAAGCTACTTTTGGTAAAATCTACTGTTAAATACCTGCTTGCACTTTTTTTCCCCCCTTGGTGTAAGGGTATTGACATCATTTAAAAAAAAAAAAAAACACATTTTAATATACCAGAAATTCCTTACAAATTGAATCAGCAACATTCTTTTTTATTTCACATAAATTGTGGAAAAAGCATTAACATAAAAAATGTGTTGCATTTATGATTTAAAGCTTTAGGATGCTCAGACAGTATGAACCACACAGTGCCACTGAAACCAATAGTTTATAGGTTCTCTTACTTTAAAAGCCAGTCCCCACTCAGGCACAGTGATTATCCTTTTCAAAGACTGCACATTACATACTTCAGATGTGAAGCTGTTCTTTCTAATTTCATGCAGAAGGTGATGTCACATGGGACATTTTCAGGATGATAGTCCTATTTTAGGTGGGAAAAATGCCTCGAAACATATGACTTCATACCTATAGTTTTCGTTCAATTGTGCAACTGATCTGATGTGAATGAAAGCTTCTGTATTACTTACAAAGGAAGGATATCAACAGCCTTATGTCAGATTAGGCTCTCACACTTGTTGCTTTTGCATTTTCTTATGACTCCAGCCTGACAGGAAGCAAAATTTTTAGTGTTTAGTCTCTCCAAGCAGCTATTTCTAGTCCCATCTGGAAGCAAGCACTTCCTTTTTCAAAGCAGTTAGGAAGTATAAAGGTTAAAAGCAGAGCAGAGCTCTCACTGTAACCCCATGGGCAAGCAACATGGTATAACTAGCAACACACACAGAGAACGTTTCCCCACCAAAAGAGGTACCTGCATCCCACTCATTGCTTACAACAAGCTGCCTGTTGGGAATGGTCCATGGCTCACACTAATTTCTAAATTGCATTTGCATGTTATCTTTAATGCTACTAGTCAACGTGGATAAAAAACAATTACATCTTAGTGCACAATAATCAGGTCCTGGTCCTAGACAGCTTAGTTTAGTAGTGTAGATATAAACATGGATATCAGATGATTCAGGACTACTGCATGTATATGCAGAAGACTATATGCTTTGTCATTTCAATATCTATTTTGTACAACAGGACAATTTGGTGGGATGGATCTTTTTCTGTATGTTTCTGTTTGAACACAGACAAAGGGTATAAGATGCTCTCTAATAGTATTTCTGTTAATGACCTGAATCAGAATATGCAGTATTTTTATAAGCTTGAAGGAGGATCCCAGGATAAAAAGAGTTGCTTTCAGACAGCAAGTACATTAGAAGATGGTAGAAGGATTCAAAATTATGCTGAAAAACTGGCATAAAAACCCAAGATACAATCCATTAGAGACAAGTTCTAAATTTTCCTCTTTGGAAAAAATAATCAGCTTTTGTGACGGTGTGTGGAGAATGACTGCAAAATTATGTCTGTTTACAAAAATATAAAGTGTACTGTTCTTTCTAGAAAAAAAATTAAAAAAAATAAAGCCTCAGCAACCTTAAATCTCCAGTAATTAATATGGAGATGCCCATAAAAATTCCAGATATTCCAGTTGTTTAAAGCTGTTTGCATTTGTGTTGTTAATTATCACTGGGTGACAAGATACTGCTGCCCTAGATAAAATGTAATTTTTGCCAATGTTCAGGATTCAAAAGCAGCTTTAAAGCTCCCTGACTCAAACATTTAACCTAATATATGGGTTGTGCTCTTGGAAGTACTAAGGCTAAGTCTCACTAAGATCATTTTAAATTACTTTTAAAATTAAAAATCAAATGTAACTACTAGTTACATACTGTGAAATATTAATTATGCATTTTAAGTGAAGGGAATAAACAAGAAATAATTTAATCTGTGACATATAATAAATCCCAAAATGTATCCTTCTGGGAGGCATTTTCTAAACAAACACTTGTTTTTAAGCCACAAAGTAACCAAAATTGAAACCATTAAAACTTTTTTATTAAAACTTTTTTTTTTGCAGACACCTTTTAAAAATACAAAAACATTTCTAAAGGATGAATACACTGAGAGAAAAGTAAAGTAACCTAACATGAAAAGAAACAACAGCAAAAATTGAGACAAACAAAAAATTACGCTTCCACAGTCAAATTGTTTGTGACCCTCTAGGTACACATTCCTCATGTTCTTTCCATGCAGAAAGTCTCCTGTGCAAATTAAGTTCTGTGTACTGCTGTACTTAAATATCATGTATACATTCCATATGCATGCAAAAAAAAGGGCCTGATAATGTTTGCTCCTCATCACCAGACAATCTCATCAGTGCAGAATAAGATAGGCCAGGAAGACCTTCCTGGAGTGCAAATATTACTTCTTCTTCAGGAAGTATTTAACCCTTTGAATCCCTCTTTACAATTTAAGTACTACAGGACTATGAACCATTTTACTATTGAAGTAATAAAGTGTTTTTTGTCCAGTAAGTAATGCAGATATCAGATACTTATAGTCTACAGAGAGACTATTAAACTTAGAAGTATTGTAAGTGAAATCCTACTGCCCTCCAAAATACATAAAGAAAAGAAAACAAGAAGACATGTAGAGTTTTCATCTCATGAAAAGAAAACAAGGATAAATACATTAACTTGTGGAGTTTTTGTCTCACAATATAGAAAGTATATAAAAATATTAGAATGTGTTCAAAGGAGGTTAATAAAGAAGGTGAAAGAACTGGAGGTCCTGAATTATGAGAAGCAGTTGAAGATACTAGTTTTTTTCAGCTAATTGAAGAGGAGACTGTCTACCACCTCCTCCAGAGAGGGAGTGGAGAAGAAGATGCTGATCTCTTCTCTTTGATTTCTAGTGGTAGGATACAGCAGGGCTGAAAGCGGTATCAGGGAAAGTTCAGACTGGATATTGGGAAAAAGTTCTTCACCGAGAGGGTTGTTAAGCAGTGGAACAAGCTCAGAAGGAGAGTTGTCATGGACCCAAGCCAGAATGATTTGGACAATGCTCTTAGATATATGGTTTAGCTTGTAGGTTGCCCTGACTGGAGTCAGGATTGGATGAACCTTTTTGGTTCCTTCCAGCTATGATTCTGTAATTCTCTGATTCCTTCTCTGCCTCCTCAGGCATTGATAAAGAAGAGTTAAGCTAATTTCTTGTCATTACTATCTGTCCTCAATGTGTGGCAACAAATGAGTTGGAAGGGCCACTTTCCCTATGTGGGGCATTGAACAGGAATGTGGTTTAGTGTTTATACATTCACATAGGGCAGTAATAATTGCTGGAAACAATAAATCAAACCAGGAGTTCATGGGAAGCCATTACAAGACTGTGTTCTTAAGACATAGACACTGTATCTAAACATCATCATCTGTGCTTTTCCATTAGAGCAGACTCTTAGGAGAGGAATCAAGAATTTTAGAGTAGCAACATGCAGGTTCCACTGGCAGCAGGGAGGTGATATTGTTGTACCCCAGCCTTGACATATCAACAGGGCATGACAATGCCACATTTACAGTGTTTGGATAAATGTATCTTGGAAGGTACATACAGGGGCAATGTCCCCTGGACAGGAGACTCCGCCCCTCTGGAATGGCCATATCTCTTTCATAACATTGCTTCTACCCCTCCTTGATGATACCTCTTAGCCTTTAATCAGATGACAGTGGAGAGAAGAAGAGTCATAGTTCAACAATTGTTAGCTGAAATATGTACCTGTTTATAGCACCTAAATTATGCTAATGTGGTAAGACTTAGAACAAAAATCAACCCATGCACATAACAAGCTTCCCAGCAACCAGGCACACAGTGGCAAAAATCTGTGTCCAGAAGAACCTGGGTCTTGATATTTAGCAACAATTCTGGATGTTTTAAAATACAAAGACACACATGTATGTATGCATATGTATCTATTTTTAAGTATAGAATCATAGAAGCATATAACCATAGAATAGCCTGAGTTGGAAGGAACTTAAAAGATCATCTAATTCCAAACCCTCTGTTGTGGGCAGGGGCAGATTGTACCGGTCCAGGTTGCTCAGAGTCCCATCCAATCTGGCCTTGAACATTTTTAGGGGTGGGGCATCCCCAACTTCTCTGGATAACCTGTGCCAATGTCTCACTTCCTTGCAGTAAAGAATTTCTTTCTAATATCTAATCTAAACCTCCTCTCTTTCAGTTTGAAGTCAATCCCCCTTGTCCTGCCACTATATGTTCTTGAAAATAGTCTCACTCCATCTGTCTTGTAGGTTCCCTTCAGGTACTGGAAGGCCACAGTTAGATTATCCCAAAGCCTTTGCTTTTTCAGTCTGAACAATCTCAATTATACATGTGATTTCATGACAACAATAGTAATAAAAAAACCCCAACATCCAGTGCTGAAATTTAATGAGAAAAGTCATGCTTAAGACTATATCTGTGCCCTCTGTTGTAACCTAAAGCATTTCAGCCAGTTTGTGAACACGTACTTTGTCAAGGTACAAGCAAACACAATCAAATAAGATTTAATTATTTCGATTTTTATAAAAATATTTGTTCGCTGAGTTACTAGTGTTCTGTAGGGTATTGCATAGCATCTACTTTTCCCGTATCAGAAAAAGAAAGATCCTGTCAGTTGAAAGAGTGGAATTGGGTCAATTTAAAAAATGCACCTTGAACTACAAAGGATGGGAAAACCTTCTGGGAGCACACTTGTCTTTAGAAATGTTTGCAATTTGTATTTAAGTGGTGACAAGTGATGTATGGATGAAAGAGCAAAACATCCCTTTCCTGCTCAGTGATACATAGGAAGATCATATATACATTCCACAAAAGATATTGTATTTCCAAGCTCTTAAAGCTTGGCTTTCAAACTATCCCAGGATACAAAACTGTCTTCAGAGAAGAGGAGGGAAAACGTCACTTGTTTTATTCTTCTTCTGTGTCTAAAAATGCTTCTCTCTGTAGAACTGCAGCTGTCCACTGTTAGAAAGATTACGAACACAGTCTCCAAGAAATAAAAGCATTAAATGGAATGTTTCTGACATTGAATGCATGCTTTACAACAGTGAAGTCTTCTATCGCACACCATGCACATACTTATAGTCACACATCCCCATCAGCAATGGATAATCCTTTTAAACAGCCCATGTTACAGCACTATCATGGAGAAAATGATCCTATGCTTTCACAAGCACAGTAGCATTCCCACTGAGAGCTGGTTGACCTTTGCCCAGGTTCCAGTTATATGCTTTTGATTGTGTGACTTTTAAAGGCTAATTTGTCATCACAAGGAAGACCACACTTCTGACTGTAAATGCATCAGCTTTGCCTATGTTTGAATCCTTTTAAAGCACTTTGTATTAAGCATTTTAGGGCTTTTGCTGTCATACATTAATTTACTTTGTTCTTCTCTATCAGAAGAATATGCTACAAGTGAAATTAAGAAACTACTAAAAGTGAAAAATAGCTCATGATTATGTAAAGATCTGCTTCTTCCATCTGACTTTCCTACTACTCCTCGCTTTCAGTTTAGGCTGAACTATGTGCATCATAGAAGATTTGAAATCATGTTTACTGACTGCAGTGAGCTTAAAATCTCATACATCAGGTTGCACTAAAATGAGGCTTTGGGAATTTTGAGAAGTTTTTTTCCGTTATCACAATCCCAGGGCAATTCAGTAAGCAGCACAGTCCAATAGGCTGTATTATTGTTTACAAAATGCTAGCATGCATTTTATTACTTGTTTTGAAGAATAGCAACTTGCAATGTTTGGAGCACTCTCTCATGGTAATACGTGATCTCCATTAAAAATGCTGTGTTGTCATAAATATGGCACCTTACAGATGGCCAAGGTGTCCTAGTTCAGCAGGAGGGACCAGTTATCACTGTGTGGGAGTGATTAAAGCTGTGTATTCTACACCCTCTATTCATTCCCCAAGAACATTGGACCATTTGCAGTTCCTGCCCAGGAAGCTGTTAGCACCCTCAC
>WBMV01009405.1:0-54039 GCA_013396655.1 Campylorhamphus procurvoides | reverse complement strand
TTTTTTCCTTTAAATATATTTTTCTTAATTAAAGTTCTGTTCTCTAAATTTAAAGGAGAGGGATTATTTATTGGCCAATATAGATATCTTAGTTCTCCTTTGAACTAAGACACCAAGGTCATGCAGTATTTTACATATGGCTGCATAAAACTGTGGCACAACTTTCCATAAGAATATGTGAAACAGGGACAGAAATGCAGAGAATATGCAGCCAAAACCTTAATGAACAATTTGCTTCAAACTATGCTAACTGGCAATATCATCTTTTATCAACTCCATAGTGAATCTAACCCCATGCAGATGGGTAACTGACTGGATGTTTGATTTTCACAGCTACAGAGGAGATTGTTTTGTTTCTTATAGACTTTTGCTGTTTCCCCTCTTGAAGATCTTAGTGTATCTCATTAAATATATATTTCTTAACTGGTAGTTCTCTGCTTCCTAAGTAAGTTAAATGGCCTGACAGACTGAGTATGAGGTCAAAAGCCAAAACTCCCAAGAGTTGACAGTGACTCAATATGGTGTTTGGGTTTAACAGATGCTATTTTCCCTAAATGAAGGCAGTATTATTTAAGAACCTCAAAGAGAGCAGCAAGGGATAATTATTATTTTACTGTGTTTTGAAAACACAGAACAGCATATCTATCCACCAAGCTAGGCATGAGTTGCAGTGATGTTTTCCAAGTTTTATTATTATTATGAGAGGAGTCAAATTTTGCTGGACACCATGACATCAGCAGAAGAAAAACCAGTTGCTAAGGGAAGATGCATGTGGGAACTGTGGCTGAAGGCCAGGCTGAGGAAAGCTGTTTTATTTTCTAATCAGGGTGGAGACAATCAGTAATTGCAACAATCTGGCAGAAGAGTTGTCGAGGACGCTATGCCTGATTCCTACCTCAGTCAGCACCCATCTCCTGCTGGCAGTTGGTAGCTACCCAGGGACAGCAGGCAGACCTGGCCCAGAAGTGGGGCCAGAATGGAGCAGGAGCCATTCTGCAGCTGGGTGATCCCCACTGAAGCACAGAGCATCCACCACAAACACTGTCATGGACAGCCTGGCATCAGTCTGGCCAGGAACAGCTCAAGGCAGCTTTGCCAGCTGCCTCACAGACATCTGCTCCTCACTCCCGCCAGCACCAGGAAAGTGCCAGTCTGTATGAAGAGCTGGTTTATCAGCCCAAAATCCGCAGATTGCTTTGGACCTATGTCAGGGTCGGGCCAAGCCTTAGCTCAGCCTCTTTTGGTTTGCTCCTCTCTTCTCAGCAAGCTTCTCCTGTACTTCATAAATACACTCATCCCACAACATTTATAAGCTTCCAGGTATGATCTGTTAATACTTTCTTAATACTTACTTTCTTAATACTTTCTCCAGAGTGGGAGGTGGATGTGGTGCTTAGCAATATGCTTAGGGACATGGTTTAGTGGTGAATCTGGCAGTGTTAGGTTAATGGTTGGATTCAGTGACCATAGAGGTCTTTTCCAGCAGCCAGGTAGGGTTAAATTCCAGATGTCAATGAGTGAATCACCATTCAGGCAAGGTCCTCAGGCATCCACTGAATGGCCAGATGGGCAGGAATTTCAGGGGCAGAGAGGATACTCTCTAAATTTCAAGTAGAACTTTGTTTGAAGTTTATGTGGACTGCAGGTAGTTTTCAAAGATTACACAAATTAGTGGAAAGCAGCAACAGTAAAAGCAGACTTGTCTGGACACAGCTGTAACTGTTGGATCCTCTGAGCCCATTAATGACATCCTAGGGCTTAGTCCCTAGTCCTCAGAACTGATGACTTATGCCAGGCAACTTTGTGGGAATGCTTTCTTTGTGACATTTT
The DNA here is from genome assembly GCA_013396655.1 of Campylorhamphus procurvoides. NCBI lineage: Eukaryota > Metazoa > Chordata > Aves > Passeriformes > Dendrocolaptidae > Campylorhamphus > Campylorhamphus procurvoides. The sequence continues at coordinate 52,209 of WBMV01009405.1, read as the reverse complement.
CAATTAAAAGCCATGAAGACAATCAATATTGGGTGTTTCTCTCCCTCCCTGCAGCGTTTACCAATCAGAAACACTCAAACTATTTCACTGTCTGGATATGTGTTAGGAAGCTGACGCAGAAAAACACCAATCAAATACAGTGAAAAATAGCAGGAGGCTACAGTATTAACTTTAAAAGCTATTAGAAATCAATCAGTACTTCAGCAGGGCCTGAGGGGCTGACTGATGTAATGAAAGGCAGTCTATTAAATATAAAAGTCAATTAAACAACAAGTTCAAAGCTCCTGTCCTCCTTCACCCAAAAATTAAGGCAAAGGAGACAGTGGCAGCTAGGACCCTTTTCTTGTCACAGGCTTCTAACCTGAGGGTTTGTCTCTAACAATTGTGGTCCCATTGCTATATCCAAGAATAATTAGGCAGATATTTGCAGGAACATACATTCAGAAAATAATGAAGATAGCTACCATCAGATCAGGTTTCCTGTTCTGGTGTTTGGGCATGGTGCCTCAGTGCTATTGGGAGATCACTTTAATAACTCACTTAAAGTGCAATGCCACAGATATGAAAAAAAACCCAACACCACAAAAGAAAAACAAAAACAAACAAACAACAAACAAAAAAAGTAAAAAACACAACACAACAACAAAACCCACCAAAACCCCCACAAAATGTTTACCAACACCAAAGAAAAGCTTAGGGAAAAATTATATCTCAAGTACTTCTTAAGTACTATAAATATATTACTGTCTCATCAAGATCTCCTCTTATTAGCAATTAAAAATATACTAATATACTTATAAAAATGTATATATATAAGGTCATAATGACTTGTTCGCTAAATCTTTACACTCATGTAAAATCAACCAGCAGATAATGGAAAAAAATTCTTTATCCTGAATTTGTCATAAAAGCTTCATTCCAGCAGCCAGCTTAAGAGGAAAAACATTCATACGACAAGAGATTTTCATAAAACTCTTAGATTTGTAGACGTCATTCAAGTCAAGTCACAGAGCAGGTAAAAACACAAGAAACGTAGCTTAGTTTTCTTAGAAATTATAAGGCAAAAAATCCTTTATTTACGAAATTATGCCATAATTTCAAGTAAGAAACATAAATGTTGCCCTCTTATATTTTCCTGAAATACTTTTTCCTACTCACGTTTCCTCACCTTTTCTGCCATTGGTATTACATTTGTACTTCTAGAAACAAGGTATAACATTTACACATAGTAATGCCTTGGTCTCTAGGAAGTGTTTAAATTGTCTTTAAAAAGAAGTCCAAAACAAAATATGTAAAATCACACACTTGTTCTCTCTTGTTTGATATTGCCAGGGTTGGCACGAGTCATTACTCCAAATAGCTGATTGAGTTGAGAAATAGAGGCAGATGTGTTAGCATTGCAGGAAAGACTGAATGTTGCCCTCAGACTAACTGGTGCGTAATCTTCTGGAGTAACGAGGGTCACCAGTTTCAGCTATATGTTATAAATACACCAAATCGTGAGAACAGTGAAAAAAAACACCTAATTGCATTTGGTCCTCTTGTGCAAGATTTAACGTTTAGAACCGCCTATAGTTGGTGGAGAAGAGAGGCCTGAAGTGCCGGAGTGGCACTGCCGTGTAAATGCCAAGGGTGAGCTGGAAAAAAAATATTTACAGCTCACTATTGCCCTCTAGTGTAAGCTGTGCAAGCATTTGCTGTACTTCCAAGTGATGAAGGGGAAAAGTTCTGAAGCACAGCTCTTTTTTTAAATTAAAAGATAAAGGCTCTTTCCATGGATACAGAATTTTATACAATTTCAAATTAACCTTGAGAGAATGTAGTATAGGGAAGGAGAGGGAAGGAGTTTGGAGAGGTGATGCTTATATGCCATAATGTCTTGACCCTGACTTTTTGGAGAAGAGACATTCTCCTTGGAAAGCATTTGCTTCACAGAACTTCTGTCTTCTAATTTAGTTGCATTGTGTGGCAATTAATAAATTGTTTCCTGAATGTTATAAGGCGAGACAAGACAGCAGAATATATTAATTCCAGCTTGATTTAGAGAGTAAGGGAAGAGTTTTTATTTTAAAGAAAACTTGCTCTTGGTCATTTGTTATATATATGTTTGGGTTGGGTTTATTTTATTTTTTTCACTTAAGAATATTTAAAAGGATTCAAAGAGTCTGCTCTACATACCAGGATATGCAAAACATTAAGATGATAAATCTGATTGAATATTTCTAAGAACAATGTTCCCAAAATGCTTTATATTCAGGGAAACCATGCTGCTGTAAGTGGAAAAAATTTAAATTTTAGCATATAAAAATATGTCTAAAGAAGTAATAAAATTATTAATGCAATTTCCTTCACAAAATCTTATGATTACTACAACTTAAAATGAGAGGCAGGGAGATTGGAAATAATTAGTACATTGATGATAGGACAGAAAACAAACTTGGAAAAAGAAGACGTTTCCCTTGCTAAGCACTTGATTGTGACTAGTCTCCATTTGATCTTATATATAATCTAGCATGTGGTTGTACAAATAAAATGAACTTCCACATCCATTTATATGAATTACTGTTTTTTCCACCTTCAGCAAAACTCTCTGTTTTCCCTGTCAATATTAGTACTTTTTTCTGCTTGGTTCCTTCTGAGTTGTCCAGAGCAGCCAGTGGGATGCAGCAGTTCATTCACAGGTATTTGCGACATGGACATGCAAATTTTTTGTTTGCCATCAGTAATCTATGTTGTCAGTGAAAAAATTTAAGTACTAGAAAGTGTGATTTACTTTACTTTTAAAGAAAGCACAGAAGAATCAAACCCTGGAAAGGCCTGTGCCTAAGCCTAAGGTGACGAACCCACATGTAGCCATTCACAGGGAATACCTCTAAAGTCAAGTAAGATGAGTCCCTGCACATGGTCTTCAAATATCAAGAAAGTGTTGAAGCTTCATATTGCCTTCAGAGCAAAGAAATTTGGGGAATAAGCTGCTTACCTCTTTACCCGGTGCTTTTGCACTGCTACAGAATTCAGGCTTACTTTTACTTCCAAATTTACTCATCCAAATTTCGTTCTTCAGTGCAGTTGTCCACAGCCAATTTCTGGAATCTATTTAATCAGAATCACTTAGTCACTGTGATGATACTAAGTCTTCATTCTTTCAAATATCCTATTGTTAGCATAAATCAAGAGCAAAAGAACATTTGAAGCCCTGAGGATTGCATATTGAATGTCAGACCTGTATGATTTGATGAACTGGGATGAAAAAAATTCCTCAAATGTTAGAGTTTATCATGGGGCAACTGACAAACTCTTAGCTTAAGCACTGCTGGCATGGCATTGTCATACTGACATCAATTGCCACGGCAGATAATGTATGTGAGTTTGACAAGTTCATTTTTTCAGAGAATCTGATTTGATAATTATTATTTTACAAGGACTAGCCGTAGATGAGATTAAAAATTAAGCAGACATGCTTTGCTCTCTCATGCTCATCAGAGAGTATCCCAAAGTACATTGAAGGATCATAGTGAATAGTATATACAGATATTAATTTATTCATTATATGAATCCAGGAATAACAAGTTTATTCTGGATCTAGATCTCGTTTGTCTGTTCTCCAGCAGTGTAAGATAACTATAGTTACAAAGCAGCTATATTACTCTGATTGCATACAACTGCACTTTTACTGTCTTCATATTTCCATTGTCTAAGGAAAGACGAGTTATGCTGGTGCTTAATGGAACAACAGAAAGTCAAACTCAGCAGCTATATATATATAACCATGGTTAAGGTATTTTTAGATTTGAAGTAGTAACCAGATAAAAAAAACACTGCCTTGGCAGAATTACACTGTGAAAAAAAATCACAAGAAATTAAAAAATCCTGCATTTGAAAGATGTCCTAAACAATAAGGAAGGAACTTTGCCTTTTCTAAGCAACCATATACACTGGACCTAGATTTAGATCCCAGTATTCAGTTACATTTTAGTAATCAAATAGAAAGACTTTATGTCACAGCTGAGGTGAGGGGTATACTAAGTTATATTCACAGAAAAACAAATCTTACCTGAAAAGACCTAATCAAAGCAGACTGAAGAAAAAAAAATTAAAAATAGTGGTTTTTCCCAATACTCTGTCCCACAACCTTCTTGCTAGCATTGCTAACAAGGTCTCTGCCTCCAGGAGGTGACCAATTCCAAATTGTGTCATGAGAATCTCTCCTAGGTCAGTCTAGCTTTTGAGTCTCACCCAGGTGCTATCTGTAAAGTATGGGCTGACAGGGCTTAAGTCATTCCAAGGAACCTGGTGGCAGTTTACAAGACATGGAGGTCAGAGTGGCAGCACTGAGAAATACTTTATGCACATACACTTTGTGATAAAGCGTTGATAGAAATTTCCCAGCAAAGCTGGTTTTGTCAGACTGCCTGGACTGGGTTTACGTGGCCAGGTTTTGGTAGCAGGGGGACTACAGGGGTGGCTTGTGTAAGAAGCTGCTAAAAGCATTCTCCATGTCCAGCAGAGCCAACGCCAGCCAGCTCTAGGATGGACTTGCTGCTGGCCAAGGCTGGGCCAGTCAGAAATGGGGATAATTCCTCTGTGATAATATCTTTAAGACAAAAAAAATGTTATTGCACAGACAAAATTGCAGTCAGAGAAGAGTGAGAACATGTGAGAGGAAGAGCTCTGCAGACATCGAGGTCACTGAAGAAGGAGGGAGAGGTGGTGCTCCAGGCACCAGAGCTGAGGTTCCCCTGCAGTCCACGGTACAGACCATGGTGAAGCAGCTGTGCCCCTGCAGCCCATGGAGGACCACAGGAGTGCAGAAATCCACCTACAGCCTGTGGAGGAGACCCACACTGGAGTGGGTGAATGCTGGAGAGGGCTGTGAACCCATGGGAAACCTTTACTGAAGCAGGCTCCTGGCAGGGACCTGCAGACCCGTAGAGTAAGGAGCAGGTTTTCTGGTAGGAGTTGTGACCCTGTGGAGGACCAATGCTGGAGCAGGCTGTGCCTGAAGGACTGCACCCCATGGAAGAGTGATCCACATTGTAGCATTTTGTGAAGAACTGTTACAATATGATGGACTTATGCTGGAGAAGTTCATGGAAGACTGTCTGCCATGTCTTGCCCCACACTGGAGCAAGGGAAGGACTTCTCTCCCTAAGCAGCAGCAGCAGCAGAAACCACCTGTGAGCAAGTGACTGTAATCCCCCCTTCCTGGTTTTCTTGAGCTTCAGGGTGGAAGGAGACAAAGCTTGGGAAGGTGTTTTCAAGATTTATTTTATTTCCCATTACTCTGTTCTGATTTTGTTAGTAACAAATTAAATCAATATCCCAATTCAAGTCTGTTTTGCCTGTGATGATATTCAGTGAGTGATCTCTCTCCTGGACCTTATCTCAAATAGAGATATAATCTGCAGATAGAGTGGCTTTGGTGGGTGCCTGACATCCAACCAGGGTCAACCCACTACACTGTCCCAGGGCTGCTTCCAGGAAACTCAGGTTTCCTGTCTTTAGAGTTCAGACTTGGGTGGAATAGGGACTGGCATTGTGAAACTTGACTTGAATCCAAAAAAAAAAAAAAAAGAAACAGAACCAAAACAAACAAAAAACCAAACCAAACAAAACAAAAAAGTAAACAAACAAACAAACAAAACCCAAAAAGAACAAAAGAACAAAACAACCACTTTCATTTATTGCTAACCTTACCTTTTTTCACATAGCAAAAAAAATTGAAAATAGCACATTTTATTTGCTTTCTTAGTGGGGTGAGAGGAGAATTGCTCTCTGTGGTAAAACTACATTTAGAATTTTCGAATAAGAAATTCTGGCTTTCAACTGACTCTACTTACAAAGTAAAATGTTGAACAGTGAAACAGCTGCATCAGGGAACTTATTCAAAGGCAAAAAGGATGCTGTTATATGACCCAAGAAGAGAATAGCATTCTTATTTTTGATGAAAATAAGAAACCAAGAAGGAAATTTTAAGGTGATTCAGAGACAAACATTGTTTATTTTCAATTAAATTTCAAAGCTAAAATCCCAACGTGATTGTTTTCCATCTACTGTGTGTTTTATGCCATGGTACCATATGCTACAGTTTGGAGTAGTCTCCCTCTGTTGTCTTTTAATTGGCTTGACCTATGGGAAACATGTCAGGAAACCAAACTAATTATATCAATTCACCTCATGGTCTATAAAATCTGCTATAGAATGATATCTCAAATGAAAAAATAGAAACGAAGCAATAGAAGAAAAACAATTACAGTGTCTTTACATATTATGCGTGTCATACATGCTGGACTTTGCTTATTGCAGTATCATCTTAAGGAATTCTATGGATTTTCTTGACAAATTAAGCGAATTCAACAAAATAGAACTCTGTGAGGGGAAAAAAACTAAACAACTCATAACATTTATGCTCCACAGAACTCTTTAAATTCATTAGCAATACTTTCAAAATGAGTAGGCCCCAACCCAGCATAATTAGCTCATTTTCAAATAAAAATAGATTCCTTATTTTCATACCTTCTACTCAGCATATATCAGTGTTATTCTCCATTTACTCTGCTTTAAATTGAAATATCATTTCCAAAATGAGAAACTGAAAGCTGAAGTAAAAAAAAAAAAAGTAGATATCAGATATGTAAGAAAGTCATTCAAAGCCAAAATTGCATGTCCCACATGTCAGCAAAATAAGCATCTTATTCCAACAAATGTCATATCCATTTTGCAGACTGATGTTTGAAATGATGAACAATGGAAAGCTATCCCTGGTACACTTTATAGCTAGCATGGAGTGCATTAGATACAAATTGCTAGTGTTTTAATTAGTATTTATGTTGAAATGATAAAGTCTAGTTCACCTGCTTTTGACCACCTGAAAGGTAGCAGTGCATTGTAGTTCCCTACAGTTTGTTAGGCAGCTATCCCTCTCTCTTCATTGACATTGGAAGAAATTGGGATTGACTTAACCATCAGTGACTTCAGATTGGTGAAATAAGCACCACTTTAAAGATTAAATCCTTGGAATAGATTCCTGAGAGATTTAATCAATGCTTTTCAACAAATAGCATACATAAATATTTGCTTATTTGTCACATCCCATCTATATATTGGTTTACAAGTAAGCATGTGCACCCTCAATATGCATTCAGATACATGCCTGTTTCCAACAGACTTTTAGCATACATTTCTATTGGTGTCTTGGTTTTGTAGATAAGAGAAGAGCCTGCAACAAGCCCACTTAAACAAAATAGTTCACAGAATAAATAGAGAGGCTTAATGAAAAAAAACTGGGAAAGAAATTATTAACTGTTTCCACTGAACAATTCAACTTAAATATGGAAAAGCCCTTGGATATCTGTTTAGTTTTGACAACAGAAATAAGCACTGCTTAAATAGTCAAAGAAAAGTCAAAAGACTCTCAGCTATGAAAAAGGATGTCAACAACGTTGTGCAGAAAATCTGTTGCTGTCCTCCATGCAGTTTTCCTGAAGTCCTAGCCTTTTCATTTTCAGAAATGCAGTACATTAATAAATTTCAGCACATCACAGGATTTGATACTTAGAGCCCAGTTTCAAACTGAGCTCATATGTTTATTTGGCTAATTTATTTTTAAACTCATTTTTAAGTTTTCCTTCCAATACACTGCTCTGATACACTGTACAGAGCTCTGATACACTATTCTGATTAATCTTATCCTGGGTTATTATGTCACTGTGTTAGATCAGTCCTCTTTTTAAGTTATATATGCCAGAGGTTTGCCACAGAAAATCTCTGGTAACTGGACAGAGATGATTCTGCAAAGTAGTTATAAAATGGTCTGTTACTGTTACACTTCTGTAGTGGAAAAAGTTTAGCAAAAATTGCCAGTACCAATGAATCATAACAGCCTTCTATCTACTTTTTCTATTTAGGCAGTAGTTTACTCCAAAAGCAATTACAGAAAATGGGCCTATCTGAAGAAGAAAAAAAAAATAAAACAATTGAGTAAACAGCTGCATTCTCTGCAAAATATTTCTCCTACTCTTCACTCTGTGAGAACACCTAATATCTGTTCTGGAGAGATAGCCTACACTCTCTGTAGAAAATATCTGTAAGGTGCTCATCTGAGACATAATTCTTGTCTGAAAACAGGAGAGCATTCTGCAGTGCCCTTTGAGCACCCTGCATAGCAAACCGTTCTCGCAGATGAGCCTTCTTCACACCCCACCCCTCCAAAAGAAAATACTGGAGCTTTATTTGATCATATTCAGTATTTTAGTTTGAAAATACTTGAATCCAAGAGTTTTTGCGAGTTTTTAAAAACTCAGTTCATCTATAACTGACTGAGGCTTAAATCAACATCTCTTCTTTTTAGCATCTCATCTAGAATTATGATCATCCTATGGCATTATCACAGCAAACTACTGCTAAAGACCCTTATGATACCACAGATCTGACTCTGGTAGAGCAACAAAGAGCAAACTTCTAAACAACTTGTTTCCATTTAAGGACTTTCAGCAATTCAGCATGCTCTACTAATTCAATCACAAGTTGTTACGTTATGTGCAAGAGTCCCTGGGTGATATGGTGCAGTTTGGGTTATGAAGCAGTTCAGCCAGGATGATCATAATTGTTCCCTGCAGCTTTTAGATGTATTAACAACAACGAAAAGTAAAGAAACAGCTGAAACTGCCATATGTAGAGGATACTGGATTGTTGCTAAATCTTGTCTTTCATTTTGTTTTCCTTAAGTGCTGTTCTTGACCTGAGATTAAAACTTCTTTGATAGAGCTGATATGATCTAGCCAATTAATCACAGTGTTCTTTTCCTAAAAAAACCAACAAACAAAAATAATCAAAAATCATAGAGATCCCATAATTTTTAAGGTGAGTGATATGAAACAGAAAATAGTCTGAAAATTAATGGAAATTAAGAATTTTTATTTTTCTTTACAATACAAAACCTCCTGCCATTCATACATGACAGCTGTTTAAATAACCATTGAAACTTGTCCAAGTATTAAGGCCCCTGAGGTCAGTGCACACACAACAACATGGAGACAGCTTATTTTAATATAAAAAGTGGAATTGCTGTGCTGCAATGTAAAAAGCAGAAGAGAAATGCATTATTTTTGGGGAATTGAAATCTTCACAATACTATAACTTGCCAAATTTCAATTTCCAATACAAAATTACTCTTTCCTCTGAATTCTTAAAATAATTCACAAGCAAAAGCTGAAGTAACTACAAGTAGAAAAAAGTGAAGTGAGTGCTGAGTGCAAAATCAAGCATTGCATTAACAACATAGCTATAAGAAAATTCAGTATATATCTCAGGAGAAAAATTGCATAAATGAACATCTAGTAAAGCACTTTTGGTGTTTCCAGCAATATAGTACAATGCTCACTTTTTTAGCTAAAATTCTGAGGGGAAAAAGAAAAAAAAAAGAATATGGAAAATTCACCTGGAGGAGTTTCCATGTGGGAAAGGCTATGCACATCCTGTAATTAGTCAGTCCCAGAGTGGTTGTGAAATTTCCATTCTTGGAGATACAAAACCTCAGCTGGACATGTCTCTGGGTAAGTTGTCCCAATACTGAAATTATTTCCGAGTACGATTTGTACTAACCCATCAATAATTTTCAACCTAAATTACTCTACAGTTGTAAACATATGGAAATGCCCAGTGACAAGAACGAATCATAAAATCATCCTTCATGACTTTTTCTGATATTCCATACGTTCTACTTAACTCTCATGAGATTGTATGTGTAGTCCAAGACTCTCACCAAAGTGGTTTTCTCTTCTTTGTGTCTTCAGAGATGCATACACACACAATATCAGGGCTCAGAGGCATAAACACTTGCCCAGAGCTTGTTGCTTATCCCTTTCACATCACAAAAAATCAGGGGTCACTCATAAAATGAGCAAGTAGGGTGAAGTTTCCTAACGGAGCTTATCACACAATGGCCCAGCTTGTACCATTACACATTTCTCACCTCCCCTTGATGAGGGCACTCTCTCCAGCTTCTCCCAAAGATGGAGAGATTTGAAATCTTGTGCTATGCAGCAATCTCAGTTTTTCCACCCACAGGCAATTGTTGCCACCACTGAGTGGCCATGCTATCTCTGACGGGCACCTCCCCCTCCTTCTTCACTGACCTTGATGTCTGCAAAGCTGTTTCTCTCACATTTTCTCACTTTTTTCTCACAGTTTCTGTGGTTTTTACCCCTTCTTGAATGTTATCACAGAGGTGCCTTCAGCACTGCTTATGGGCTCAGTTTTAGTTAGCAGGCAGTCTGATTTGAACCCAGCTGCAGCTGCTGTGGCTTCTCACGGAAGCCAGATCTGCAGCCCCACTACGTCCCCACACCATTACCAAAACATCGCAACACAAACCTGCCAAGCAGAAACCTAAGCTAAGAAATTACTTTCCCAAAGTCGCAAATTACATCGTTGGCTGAGAAACAAAAGAAAAAGAAATAAAAAAATAAAATTAAAAAATAAACAGTTTTCCAAAATGCTAGTCTACCACCACACAATCTCTTCCTAACTTGATTTTGCATTGCTGCATTAAAGATAACAGAGTATGAGGGTTTTCATCAGGTTTGTTCATGTCAGAGACACAGGGCAATATAGTTTCTTGTTTCCCTAATGCTAATTCTAAATGGAAAGAAAACCATAGTCAAATAAATTATAAGAATTTGATTTTTTCCCTACCTCCTAGAATAATTTAAAAGACTGATTTTCTCTGGGTTTTTTTTTGGGGGGGAGGGGGTTATTTTTCTGGAGAGCTCTCCAGCTCTGTACCTTCAAGCTGCCTTTTACAAAACTAAACTTTGATTTATAGATGTATAGTGATGGAGATCTCTAGCCCACTTGACAACTGCATTGAAAAACAATTTCACATCAGAGGGAAAAGGGGTTTTTTGGGGGGAAAATGAATAATTAACATCCAGCATGTATGTATTAATGGACATTTGCAAATGCAGACACTACAAAACCGACATTAATGTCAGAAAGGAATATCTTATCCTAGTGGATAGTAACTGTTGCTTGCAGCAAGAAGAGAAATATAAAATATGGGATAAGTGGGGAGATAACACTGTGCAGACGATCCACTGTATTTGCCCTGAATCATATTTTCCATTTCTACTTTCATCCAATGATGTGTATACTAAAAGATAGTTGCCACTGAAATTTGATGTTCCAGTGAGTATGAGCAAACATAGAATGTGATCTGGAGCATCATTTGTATTGGCAAAATTCTCAGCTGGAGTCCCACAGAACTACAAGATATTAAATAGATTTATTGCCTATCAGTTTTATACCAGAGGGAGAATATCTGCTTCTCACAGTGAAGAGCTGCATTATAAAAAAAGTAACTGTGATACTAAGAAGTCATCTTTTAGCCAAACCTAAATAAATGATAAATTCCTTCCTGGCTGATTTTTTATCTGGTTGCACCTGACAGCAAAAGTTTTCACAGGCAGATATACCCACAGATTTTAAAAGGAGATTAAATAACACTTCCTGGTATGAGTTTAACCCTATTCCTCCTCTCTTCCCCATTTTTCCAAGCTGTTGGCTAAAACAGAGAAAACCCTTTATCAGCTTTTCTTGTCTCTATAGATATCTCAAATGATAAGTCATGTAAAACATAGAACGTAAATTTCAATTACCATTTTATATCTTCAGCAAAATAAAGGTGGACACTGCCTCTGCTAGAATTTTCTGCCACTTTCTGGAGATTCATAGCCTTCAATAAAATTTAAAGGAGTAAAAGGAGTCTGATGTCCTACAGCATGCGGAAATTATGATTCTACGTTATACTTCTGTGAGAAGCAGAGACTAAGGGAACTCTGTGCTAACATAAAATCCAAGCTCAAAAAGTAGATTTCTTGATTTTATCGGTGAAATATAAAGTACATTCTCTATTAAACAAACATTTACTGCATAGTAAAGGTATTATATTATGTCATAATAAAACATTCCATAATTCTACCCACTTTTGTTTTGCCAGGGTCTATAAATTACAAATTATAGTAGATGGAAGCACACCAATAGCTCCTATAAACATCTTTTAAGTTCCATAGATTAAATCGGAAAACCACAGATCAACAGTAAATCTGAAGTAGTAGTCTCATCCTCTTATCATAAAGCTGGTGTAAAACGCTTATTCTTACTCAAAAGTTTTATACTTTTTGTATCAAATAACTAAGTGCAAATAACTAAAGAGCAGCAGACTAGCAGGCATTACTTTATTATTCTGAACATGTAGAGTATATTTTTTGTCATTCTGTATTCCATGATACATGTCTTTTCATGTGAGTTCCTTGGCTGCACATCTCTCTTCTTTATCTCTTCTACTTTTTTTTTCCTTTTTGTATACAGCCGTTTACCTTTTCCTAATGGATTTTAGAGTGGGATGTGGAGTACATTTCTCAATACAAATTCATTTGCCAATATTGAAATCACACCCTTTGCCTTTCCTGAAATTTGTTTCTTCTGAGAGCTGAAATTCATTTTTACTGTGAGCACAACGCTGTTTGTAAGGGATTGTTGCCCCTCCTCACGGGAACTATTGTCTCTGACAGTGAGCATTAGGTTTTGAGCAATTTTACTCTGGGTTCCAGTGAAACTGTGCTCCAATTCTTACTCTGAAGTCCTCAGGGTAGAAAAATGCACAGGCACTTAGGTCTTCATGCAACAGATAAAATATCTTGTAAATAATGAAAAGAACCTGTACTGTTCTGGTAAATATGTGTAGCCAGAGATCACATCCAAATTAAAACACAACACATTTCACATAAAAAAAAACAGGGAAGAAACTAGATTTGATATGGGCTGACTCGTTAATATCTACGAGGAGTGACCCTGAAGCTGAAGGGCAAATCTAGTACTCATTGTGCATTTGTCATACATTAAACATTAAGGAAATAAAAATGTATATTTGTGTATCTAGATTCAAGCCTTTCCTTCTTTCTCTCATGTTTTCCTTTTGAATTGAATATGTTAATTAGTTTTATTGAGAACTTGATACATGTGAGGTAAATAAACAGAATTATTTACCCTACCAGGAGAAGGTCCTCCTATAATCAGAAGCAATAAAACTAAACTGCCATGTTTAGACACATTTAAACCTATGTTCTAGTTTAATTTTCCTCCACATTTCTCCCTTCATTATTTTTTTCTTTAACCAGTTCTTTTGGCAAATATTCAACTGTTGAGTTCATCTGGAACTGTGTTACAGGGTAGGGACATAGGGGATGCTAGGGCCTCAGTCTCGCAATTCATTTTGTGCAGACAAAAAAAAATAGGTTTAAAGATTAACAATCCTATTTAGAGTCAAACAAGAGGCCCAAAAATACAAGATTTGTCCTGTATATTTAAAAAAGTAAGTATCCAGGTTCACTGAATTTATATGAGCCTAGCAAAGGAATTTCAGTTTACAAGAAAAAATTTGAAGACATCAAAAGTAAGTCTTGGGTAGAGCAGAAGGGCTTAGAGTTGTTGTTGCCTAACTTAGGACAATACAGATGAGTAAACCAGACTTTGAAACAAAATGTGTTCAGGACCCTGAGGCTGGTTGTCTCAAAAGAGCAGTATCCATGATCTGAAGCACTTGGAAATTAGTGGCACACTGACAAATTCTCAGGCCAAAGCTGTAGCAGGGATTTATTACAGAATCACAGAATATTCTGAGTTGGAAGAGGATCCTCAAGTCTAACTTTTCAGTGAATGGCCCCTCCAGGAACTGAACCCACAACCTTGGCATTAGCACCAGACTCTAATCAACTGAGCTAATATCATGCCCAGCAAGGATGAGAAATTGCCAGTCTTCTGCTCTGGCTCTGTTCATATCAGTAATTTCAGCCGGGCTACAAAGTTTATGTACTTTGGTTGCTGCTTTTGTGAATGGCTGAAGCGCCCATTCCTGCCAGCTGAGCCACTTGAGACCTGCTTCACTCATCAGCACAACTGAGTTCCATAAACCATGACTTTGCCATCTGTATATGGTAAGTTCAGTTATGTGAGGTTTTTAAAAGAACAATTCATGGCTTGGGGTGAATGTTGCTTGATTTGAAATACTTCATCAGGCAGTCTGAGGATAGAAGGACTGCTTTGACAGGGAGCATGGATGTGCATGTGTGTGTAGGGGGAGGAAAAGATAATGAGTGCTCCTTTAGATTCAAGATGCCAGCTTTCAAACACCTGTAGAAGCTGCACACCTACATTTCCAGAGGGACTTCACACATCCCTGCCAAATCATCTACAAAGCAAAGGACATGTGTACTGCTCAGCAGATCAGGACAGGTGGAAGCATTCAGTTGGAAAGGATAGCCTAGGATTCCCATCCCTCTGGAGATGCTGCTTTAAATATGCAAACTGTCCTGGAGCAAAACTACAATAAGTGATCTCCTGAAAGCAAACCATTGGTACTTCCTTACCCTTCTGCTCTGTCACCCTCTGGCCCAGAAAAACCTTGGTGCTTTTGTAAAAAGAAAAAAATTAAGAGCCTGATCCCAGAAAGGCCTCTCTGCAGTCTGGCAGTTAAAGCTGCAAGAGGACTAAAGTGAGGTTAGATCCTAGCCACACTCTTAATGCTGAATGGTAAGTCACGGCTTTCTGGCAGGACTCAATAAGACACCTCCATCCTGGAGAAGGATGTATTTCAATATATATATATCTAAAAACTCACACGCAGCATGCATAATTGTGCAGACTCGTACCTATGCGCCACCATGTGCCTTAATCGGCTGTGCTCTCCTTATTCAATACACTTCTTAGGAGTCAATACTCATCTCTGGGATATAGTATTCATTTCCGGACTGTGGACTTCAGCTGAATGTCATACACCTGAAACTTAATGGTAACATTCGATACTGCAGTAGACAAGTTATTTTTACATTCTGACAATTTAGATTTCTGACTTGCACTAGAAAGTCTCATTGGAAACCTGGTCATAAATCCAGACGGGATTTACATGATGGGACAGAATACATGTCCTTCAAGTCTCAGGTCAGGAGCTTGCCACTGAAATTCCAAGAACTTGGGCATATGAGAGCTCAGAGTAATAAGCTTGCTCTCCTTACTTCTCTGCCAACTTTCATTTAAGCAAACTAGTTAAAAATGAAAGACAGAATTTCTCACATGCAGATTTAGCAAATTAGCATTCCATAGGCATAAAAAAAATTAAAAAGCCAAATATTTATTTTTTTTAAAGTGAGTCAATGTATGAAAAATTTTAAGCTGAAAGAGAACCAGGAATTCATATTCTTTTTCCATGTTCACTAGGAAAACAGCCATTTCAAGTACTGTGGACAGGTGAGAATTTGCATGGCAATGTGAGTGAAACAAAAATGCTAAAACCAAAGATCAGTGGTGAAATATTAGCATCATACATGGGAAAACTATCAAAGAATTCATGTCCCACTCTGGTTTATTCATGACAGCTGAACATCAAATTTTCACATTTGGGACTGAAAGTTTTTCGGTATTATGATGACATTGTAATTCTTGATTTACATCCATGAAACTAGTTCCTGGAGCATCTTCAAACAGCAAAATGTTTCAACAGCACAACAGTTTCAGCAGATAACAAAAATAGCTCTCACTGGATAGTGTGTGATAGACACCAGTCAGCGCATTCCCTGCCAAAACATTTGCTGCCATTAAAGTACATCCAGGGTGGAAGAAGGCCAGTGAACAGCCTGTATATAATACAACATGCAAGATAATAGAAAGATATAATATTCTGCTTCCTTTCACTGCATACTGGCTGTAGGATCTAATGCTGTCCTTTGTCTGGCAGCAGCAATGATCTGTGTATAAAGTGGTGGTCTGCATTCTGGAGAGGCAAGTTTCTTCCAGTATCCAGAGTGTTTCTGCATATTTTTTACAATACTCTCATGTTCTAGAGCTGATGTACCTGGTATATTAGTATGCATATTTATTGGTGTAGTCTCTCAAATTGCCAAAACTTTCCTCCCTTAAGTACAGAAAATGTGACTTGTACAGCATGCCAGAGTATTTTTCTTTTCCACACTAACAGGCAAGATTTATGTTTGCACTCCTTTTTTCCTCTTTTCTAATGACAGGTTGAGGATTCTTCACCTGTCTCAAGGGTGAGACCCTGGTCTGCCCAAACTCCCTGACTAGAGCTCCATCTGTTTTCCAGCTCTGTGGAAGACAAGACAACCAGGAGAGCTGACACTGGCTGATTAAAGACTCAGAAAATGTATTCTCCAGGACAGAATGTTACCTGTTTACCTGGAGTGTAAAGCACACACCACAAAGCATCAAAGCAACCAAGTGTTAAAATGTACATTTACTCTAAGAACACAATTCCTTGCAATAAATGCAAGGTTCTCTCATCACAGCCAGGCTAAGAGTAACAGGTTGATCTAGTTATAGTGGTGCAAAACAATCTATCTGAATTTCAGGCTTATCTTCTGTAATTTAGTCCTATTAATTAGTCTGGCATGCCTAATTTAATATTATTTGTAATTCTGCATATTTAGCATGGAAAGACTATGAACTAAAAGACAATCTGTAGAGCTGTCAAGTAGAAAGTACTCTTACAATAGTTCCTCCACTTTGTTTCAGGTACTTTCCAAGTGATTCCATCTTTAAATGCTCCTACTTTTCTCTTAGAATTGTTTTAACTGTGTATTTTTAATAGGCTATTTTTACCCAGGTAATTAGTAAGATCTATAACATTTATTAAAATACCACAAAGAATTTCATTACTCATCACATGCAGTAATTTGATACGCATTATGAAATTATGTCTCATAATTTCACTTTCACCCACACTGCCTGCAGCCACCCTGTGCTCGTATACGCCAACGAGAATGGGGGCTTCCCCATCTCCTTCAGCTGCTTTTCCTGACTCTGCCCGCCCATCCACACTGTTTTATATGTGCTCCCTAAGGAGCACTACACGCCATGAGAGTAATCCAGGTGAAGCTTTCTTTTCCCTTGTTTTCCCCAGAGTTTTAGTTCCAGAGTGATTCCCTCAGTGGCTTTTCCTCTGTTGACGGCAGGGGAGTGGGGGAAAATCCCTGTTGTGACTGAGGCTGGTTTGTTTGGTGGGAATGCTGGTTTGTACCAGTCAGACACACACAATACCCTTAGATTATTGTAAGAAAAATTACCCAAAGCAGCACTATCACAATACCCTTAGCTCATCAAGATAACAGTGCAGAAAAGATAAAGAAGTGATAAGTGAAGAGTAGACAGTTGCTGCCTTGAATATTTATGAATAAAAATCAGGACCAGAAGATTTTATTAATTTCTGAAAAAATTGAATATTACTTGAAAAATCCTTTTAACACCAAAATAGTCTGTTTACTTTTCATTTGCACGTTTCCCCTTTTGTGCACTATTACCTGGTATATTTGGGTAAAATCTTTCAGACAAGAAAAGAATTTTTAAAAATCTGATTTTTTTTTCCTATGCCACATAGCAAAGTAAATTAATTTCACCATGGCTGGAGTAGAATATATTTAAAGTTTGTGTTTTATATGTACATTGACTATAAAGATTATTGTGCTTTCAGGGTCATTAGAAAACAAGTGATAGCAAAGATAAAATTTATGAGGGCTTTAAAACACACCATGTCCCATGAGCTGCAGTAAATAGTCTTAATAATTAATGGGCAGCCTCAAACATATACACACAACTAAGTAATCTCTGTGAAATTCCTAGCAAGCAAAGGTCCAAGGATTTAGGAAGCACGTTGCTTTTTCTCATACTACAAGCAGAGACATAGATTTATACTAACTGCACATATTAACTTTTGCATACCATGGATTTCAAGTAGAAGAGCTTCATCCACTTTCTTTATCCATTCTTCAGCAAAGGGGAGTGGGGGAAAGAAATCACTGTAGCTAAAGCAGGAGGTACCCAAAATATTTTAAAATGCAGAATTAGAATGAAATTGCACACTTAACCTATTTATAGCCATATACAACTCGTAGTGTCCATACAATGATAATTACTTCATTACTAAGACAGTGCAATGCAGATTTGTTTGATTTCTGCTGTATAGTTACCCTGTACTGTATTTGTGTTGCAAAGGAAGGATGAAATTTCAGTGCTTCCTACAGCACAGGTGGTGACTGACATTACAGTCCCACTTGCACATCACAATCTGCTCCTCAGAGCATGGTGACTCTGAGATTATGATGTAATAGAGTCATCCTGGCTGCACAGTTCTTGGATTTTATGGTTCTTTCCAGATGTTTAGTTCCAATCTGATTCTCTCTTTATTCTCAATGGCTTTAAAGTACATGTATGAATATTTATTTATTTTAGTGTTTTCCAGCAAATGTATAAACGGGAGTGAAATAGTTCCAAGAAACTAGAAGAAAAATGGTATATTGTGTACTGTATCTAGAGTTCAGGTTTTCATTGATAAGATCTTCTCTGTAGCATTTTATTCCTTCCTTCCAGTGGTGGAGTTTGCTCTAGGACTGAGCAGCCTTGGTGGCTTGGTACTTCAGCAGCTTGACATCACTTAGACAAAACAGATGTCATCAGTACTTTTCATTAAGAAGGAAAAAATGATTAATTTATTTTTTTCTCCCTAACAGTGTTTTACCTTGGGAAAATTTTTATTTGTTTTTTTATTTCTTTTTTTTCTTCTCTTTTAAATCTCTTTAAATTGTTCCTGATTTATTGTCCTCTTTCCTAACCACCTCCCACAATAGTAAAGTGAAGCAAAAAAATAAAACAAAACAGAGTCTTAGAAAAGGGGAAAGAGAAAGAGGAAAATTAAAACCAAATTTGGAATCATATAATTGCAAAATGGAAACATATAATATTTCCACATATGCTTTTCAAGAATCTGAAGTTTATTTAGTTCTCCCTGGTCCAAAAAAAAAAAAAAACCGAACATGAGCTCTGTTCAATCAACATATGCTGTCCCCTTTCTGTTGTGTCACATAGAGTTGGTCATATTTGGGGCATAATGAGAGAACATACCTCAAGTTTCTTATTCAGGGAACTGAAGGAACACAGTTTCTGGAAATCTCTTAGATACCCACAAGAAATTTGTCTAAAATCTGAGTATTCCTTACCCACTGCAGAAAAATTTGGAAACAGCTTGGAAATCATTTTGATACAAGTGTAGTGCATGTTGCTGAAAATTAGGACATTTATGAGGTTTATTTCTTTCTTATGTAATCAAAAGGAGTAAGCTTATTGTATTTCAATAAGAATGAATTACTCATCATTAGAAAAAAAAAGTTTGAAAGTCAAAAGTAATCCAAAATAAATTAATAACCCTGTAGACTCTTGCATTCAGTTCAAATGGGGTCCAACTAACTGTGGGTAGCTTAATAGCTTGTTGTCTGTATACAGCAGACATCTTAAACAGATGTTTACTTTCTACATATATGATACCAGAATAAATCTAGCATCCAGTGAAAAATTAACACTGGTTTTAGATCATCACCTGGAAAGTGTTGGAGAATCATAAATGTCTTAGTGACCTCCTATTATATTATGTAATTTTGTAGTAGCTCTTTCTACATTTTTATATGATACAAAATTCAATTCTATAATGCTTTAACAAATTCCCACTGTCACATATAATTTTGATATTTCAATAGTTATCATTCCATAATATTAAGGAAATGGTTGATATTAGTGTACTATTTTTCTTCCAAAACTCTGCCAACAGCTCTTATCCAGAACTAGCATTAAATTTCAATAAGACTGAATAGTTTTGGAAGTTTTGTAGACAATCTGAGGATTAAATATCTGTAGAAGCAAGTGTGAGATTTGTCAGATAATTCATTCAGACCATAAGTTAATTCTTTTTCTTCACTAAACCAGCTTACTTTCCAGTGTATTTTATTTTTTAGATCTTGTACACTTTTCAATAGCTACTTCTCTTCCCTTTTCCCAACTGTTCTTCTCGCAGAAAAAAAAAAAAATATAAACCAAATTGCAGTGTCTGATTGCATCCCAGAACAACCCTCACACAGTAGGAGTAAATGAAGCTATGTTCTCCTGCTAGACTTCTAAGCAAATTGTCAATCTCCCTTAACACTGCCTGTAAACATTTTCTTTTTATTGAAGTCACCCTCCAGAGAAGTTCTACAGACATTGTGTGGTCTTTGCCACAGATCATGCAACACCTGCTGTAACCAAACCTACAGCTTGCCTCGTGGCCTCCGGAACACCAGGTGCATTCCCTACGTGCACCAACAGCTGCTCTCAGAAGATACTTTCCTTGATATGGTGGCACTAAATTGGCAATATTTTGCTCCCCTATAAGTGAAATAAAAAGACAACATGTATCCATTCTGTCCCTTTCACCTGTGGGATATAGCAGAGTACCAGCAATTTTTTGTAGGATTTTCCTAAGGCATGGTGTCTGTGGGGTTGTCTGGTCCAGCATTTCTCCTGACAGCAACAGTGGGCTGGATGGAGCGATTGAGTAGGTTAGGTGCAATCCTCAGACTTTCATTTTGACCTTATGAATTAATGCTACACTGTGAAGAGGTTGGACTCAGGGTCTATAATTGTATTTTCCACTTATGAAGTCTCCAAGAGCACCTTGGAGATCATAAACTTTTCCTGTCTATGGTATATTTGGTTTTTTTCAACTTCTCATCAGGAATCAGTGTATCTGTGTCTGTATTAATAAAGCCTGAAATACACAGAGGAAAAATTTTTAACATTTAGCCATGAAACTCTGCTGATACAAGGCAGTGCATACAGCAAAAGCTGACCTCAGTATTCCACAACTTCTTACAGATTTTTTTTAATATAGGAAGAGGGCATGTATGGAATTCCTTGGTCACAGGATGTTCATGCACTAACTGGCTACAGACAGTTCTCACACCAGTTCTTAAATAGCGCCTTTGCAAACACAAACACAGTTCAAATTCCTTTGGCACCAGAACAGCAAGCAGAAATGAATGGACAAACATGGCAATGACACACTCTTTCACAGAAGGTTCCTACCCCAGAATTCCCAGCAGATAAAAATCAGACTATCTCCTTCCTTTCCTCAGGCACTATTACAACCTAAATTAGCAATGCCACCACATTGCAAGGTGAGAGGGAGTAAGACTTTACTCAGTATGGATCAAAAATAGATTATCATAACATTGATTAAGGAACAGAGAGTATTGGGTGTGAGCACCTACCTGAAACTGTTCTGAGCTGACTGAATTTTCCTGTAGTGAAAAATTTTGCAACCACAAGCCATCTCTATTTCTAGCTTTTTTTGGATGTATTTCCCATAACGATCAGTGCAGATCAGCCTTTACCTGACATTCCCAAGTATTCCATTCCATACATATTCCATGTTCAGGGAATGAAGAGATTGGGACCTCAGGCATCTCTCAATATTAGTATTGCCTAGTTGCATTGATACTGGCTTCATATTGAGACTTTATCTATTTGCTTAGTAACCATGATTGCACTCTGTAGATCTGCCAAGCCCATTGCTAACAATATATTCTAGAAGTTATTCCATTCCTCTGTAGAAATGTCTATGCAGCATTATACAGCCTCTTGCTACCCAGCAAATAGGCTCAAAACACCATCTGTAAGTCAGGGTTGTAAGGAGGTTTATGGAAGAGATCACATAATGTAAAAAAAAAAAACTCAAAAAAACAACTCTGCAAAACACACCATGGACTACACACATATAGGGACAATTCTGAAAAGACACAGGAAAATAATACCAAGTACCATGCAAAATATTCTAGGAATCATGAACTTCTATGGAAGACCATATATAGGGTTGTAGGTACTTATGTTCTTTTTTTAAGTAGCTACCATTTTTAGAAGTTTTGATAAAAGTTTTTACCAATGGAATCTGGAAGAGAAGGTCCAGAGCTTCCCACTTTACCCTGTTAAACAGGGAGACTCCAGAGGCAACCATCCAGATATTTTTCAAAGAGGGACATTATGTGCAGCAGTGTACTGATGAGACGAAACCAGTGATAATGCATCTGTGATACCAGCTTCAGGCTGCAAGGACTCTCAGTGGTTTCATCACAGTTCTCTGGGTTTATCCTCTTTCAAGTGTTACAGCATAAAAGTGGTATAATTGAGCGAGCTCAAGCAAAATAAAATTATCAGTTTTCTTGACTGTCATCAACAGCTTAATACAGAATTTAATTTGCTGAAGCAAATGTTAGAGGGATTTTGTTTTGATGCCTATTTTGTTTTGTTTTTTGGTTTTTTTTTTCTCCAGAGTAGCATCACAGACTGGGATATCATTGATTTGCAGCTCTAGCAAGAAAAGAATCTGTTAAGATCAAAGTTGCTATAATATTATTAGTTTCAGTTGTGTGAAGTTGGCATGGGATTTGCTTTTCTGTAATGCAACACTAATTATCTCTTGTTATTAAGAGTTTTAAAAGTATTTTCAAATATGATGCTAAATAATTACACATGTCAACAGTCCTACAGCTGATAACAAAAGAATTTAAAATGTCTATCTTCTATCAGTCCATTTTGTTTCCTGAAAAAGAGCTGTGTAATACTCAGCTCATAATTTGATAAACACAGCCCAGAGGAAAGGGAGGCAACAGATGCTTTATTTCAACATGAGAAACAATTTTTTTCTCCCCATTATGTTATTAGTATAGATTCAAAGGCACAAAGATGGTAATTCTGGCCTAGAATATTAAATTCTTCTCCAGGGACCCTTTTCAAACTGATTTGCTCAATCAGAGCTCTCTCCTGGTACCTGATCATGTCTATGATGCTTTACAGAGTCTTAATCAAGAGATGATTACAGACGATGACATTAAGGAAGTTCAGGTTTAGTGCCATCATGGTGGCCAATCAATAATGTGATTGTCCAACTCAGTACTCAGGATCTATGTATAAATCTTGTTATTTACTAATTCTTCATGCCTTGCTATGAAAACAAAATTGATGTGCTGTTACAGTGTAGAAATGCTCATTCTAAGAACATATTATCTGGCATAAGCATTAATGACTACAAGACTATTCTTTCGGTCTCATTTTGGTTTTATTATGGTTACAAGTATTTTCATGCTTACAGTGATTTGTCATTTTATCCATGTCTCATAGGTTTCAAACCCAAAATAAAACCTGGCTCTGGTCTTGTGCATATCCAGATCTCTAGTAAAAGATGATTTCACAATACTTAGACCACTCTGATACTGGTTTTGAAAAGACAGTCTGATCATGGAAATTCAAATTCTTGAAGTTATTAAAAAATGCAAACTAAAATATCTGCAAGCAAACAAGAAGCTTATTGCGAAATAGCAACAGGTACCCCTTCTTCCACCAGGAGAAAAAATCACTTTGTTTCTCCTGTTTCAAAACTGTTCAAATCACATCTTGGTTCATAAATAACTTTACCTTGGGAATCACAAGATATCTAATAGATCTGATTGTCTTTTCTATGCATTAGATGCTCCACTCCAATTAAAGAGTAGTAGAACCCAATAATTCTTCAAAAGTCCACTTAGATAGAAGGAACTAATAACACCTCACACTGATTAATTAATAAAGGCTCTGAATTATCCAGCTTTATTTACTTTGCTGCACTGTACATTTTTAATTTAGAATGAGTTCAATGTTTTATAACTTCCTTCAGGATTTATAGGCAAATAGACAGTTTTGCATTTACATTGATGAGTGGCTACATTCTGGTCATAGTCACTATGTCTTCAGTATAAGTCCAAGGATTTTTGTGTTTTGGCCAGAGTAACTGAAACCTGGATCTGGCAGATTTACTCAATTTTGATTTAGCTGATTTGATTTCTTTTCTGCAGTGTTTAAGCAAAAAGCAAGCTAATACTGTGACCCTGTAACAAAATGTCTGTATCCAGCATCAACTTTCTTTTGAGGAATAAGTATGTAACTCTGCTGTGCCCTGACCACCTGAGAACCTCCAGAACTGCTCCACTTCTGAATTCACCAGAGCGGAAAAGATTATGTGGTGTTGTGGGTCAAACACTTTGAACAGAGGTATTCCTGGCAAAATAATTTCATCATTCACCATTTAATGACAGAAAAGAATATATATTCAGTTATTATCTATGTCTTGGCATCATGGACAAGGTTTGTTGCCTTGGTCTATTCTTACCGTTTGAACTTCGATCATCAGGTGAGACCAAGTACTTCTCATTCATAGATTTTGCCAGAGGGTTTTATTTTTTTTTTCCTGAGGAGTCAGACTTAAGTATTTATTGATGTATGGCATCTAGGTGAAAGCCAAAAAAAGCTTCAAAAAGTGAAACTATAAGTGAGAGTTGAAATTTAAAGCTACTAGATTTAAGATGCTTCAGAGATTTCAACCCACTATATGTAATGGTTTGCAAAAGTGCCTTTAGAAAGTAGTTTTCCCTAACACTTTTGGGCTATTAGTGAAATCTCTTCTGTTAATTATTTTTATCATGTTCAGGCTCTTATCTGATACAGTGTGAAGGATTTGATCCTGAAAAAACCTGCAAAAGTAAATAAATCTGATCAATGTTAGCTAACCAGAGCAAAAGAGAAAACAGTCGGCACTTAAGTTCTGCATTACAAACAGAGCACATTTAAGACCATCAATGAAAAGCCAACAGAGAGGGAGAGAAGAGAAAAGAAAACCAGAGATATGATTTTGAAATAGAATGCAAATGAAAAGCACACTTAAGATGCAGCACTAAACCAGGCTAAAAAAAAGAAAAATAAAAAAAATCCCCAAAAATAAGGAGGAACTGAGGCAGAAAATGTAGAACTTGATACTAATTAAATTAAACTAGAAAAAGAACAGAAAGAAAATGCACAAAATAAATATTTTTTTTAGAACCAGGGACAAATAAGTGGAAGCAAAATAAAAGGGTTATACTGCTTGGTAAAACCAAAGGTATTCAATTTGTTGTAAAATAACACTACAAAGCAATAAAGCTATACAGACAAAAAAAAAGAGCATTAAAGTTATCTGTATTAGAGACAAGGATTCAGGCCTCAGGTGTTTGCAGGAATGGCTGCAACAAGATTTCAGAGGGTTTTCAAACCACTAATAGTTTTATTTTCTTGCTTTACTTATTCTTACACAAGTAGTTGCAAAGTGATAAACTACAGGATAAGGACCAAGTGATAATAGAATTTGATAAGACAGAACATGTTCAGTGCACTATGATTCATGCCAGATGGTGAAACAAACAGAAGTTGCAAACAAATAAATTATATTGTTCATTCAAGTCCAAATCTGACCTCCCAGAATGCACAAGGGGGATGCCAGATAGAAGAAAACATTTTTACCCCAAAGCACAACTTGACATCAGCTACAGTACAAGAAATCTCAACATGCCTAAGCAATTACCTGTCTTCTTTCCCATCTATTACTTGGCCATATTTTGTCCTAACACCAAGTCTACTTCAGTACTAGGACCTCAGTACAATTGCTACATCCTCCCATTCAAAAGATGTATTTCTCCTCTCTTCCACCACTGTTGACAACTCCTTTTCATAGTGGGGAAGCATTCCTAGTCCAGTCCTAGTCCAAGACTTATTGCAGACTGCTGTTAAGCTCTCAGGGGACTAAAAGAGGAGAAGTGGGATGAACAGCAAAACCATCAGAAACATTCATTCTTGCAACTCACAAAGATTACGCGTGCCCTAGGCCTGATTCGTTAAAACGCAAGTAATTCTATTACTAAAGGGCACTTTTTATTATACAGACTCCTGCCAACAAATAAATACTTCAAGACTATTGATTACCATCTGAGAGCATCATCTGGTGCAGTTTTGCCATTTCTAGTCTGAGCAGGCTTCAAACTAGCAGCTAAAAGAAAAGATTCTTTCTTATTCCATGTCAGTCACCCACTTGCCTACAGGCAGGATAAGATTTGCCAATACTTCCGTAGCACATTCATGGGCATAATAAAAAATGGTATTGCTATTAACTGGCCACAGTACTGACTTCACACGTATTAACTTCTCTGATCTCCTCTTCCTCTGTTCCAAATTAGCAGAGAATGCCTGTTTGTGTGCTTCAGGCTGGAAGTCAATACCCTCAAATCCAGTTGGATGTGTGGCAATAATCACTCCAGCTACAAAGCTGCCATTAAGGTCAGAGGTCCCTCCAGCCCCAGAGGCTTCCTGCAGCTGTGCATCCTCTTGTCCGCCTAGCTGCTGCAATGGAGTCTCAACCTTGCTGGGGTGACTGCTCTGCTTCCCCTGCTCCTTCATAAAGAGTAAGGGCTTGACTCCCCAGGGCCTTGGCAGGATGGTGTCATTTACCTCTATGCAAACTGGGTACAACATACTGCTGGAGCAGTACATCAGACAGATGAAAACTACTAAGATCAAGCTAACAACATGAGATGCTTCCCTCTCAGCAAGAGACTTCAATAAGTCTCTTTCAATTTAAGTGTAAAATTCTCTGCCTTTTTCTGTACTGTAGATTCAGCAGGGGTCAATTCTTTCACAAGCAAGCCTCTGAGTTGGTTTGGTTTGGGGTTCTTTTAGGCTTCTTGTTTTTCTCACAGCTTAGCAAACACAGTCAAGGCTGCCACTGTAAAGGTATCTTACCAGGCTTACCTGATTCTCACAGNGAGGGGGGGATGGACCAAAAAATAAAAGACTACTGTTTCCCAAAGATGAAACTGGCACTTCACCCATCTCCTGCACATTGTAAGAAAATAAACCCTTAATGTACAACTCAGGATGGATTCAGCAAAACTGCAAGGAAAGGAGACAGGACCATCAAAGTAGTAAAAAGGAATGATGCAACACAGTACGTATTTGTGACCTGTAACCTGTAATGACCCAGAAGACAGACATACCTATTTCCTTACTTTGGGTTTTGTTTCTTTTTTTTCTGTGGTTACTAGCTCTCCAGTTTGTTCCATTTCTTCTCNACAGTCGGCACTTAAGTTCTGCATTACAAACAGAGCACATTTAAGACCATCAATGAAAAGCCAACAGAGAGGGAGAGAAGAGAAAAGAAAACCAGAGATATGATTTTGAAATAGAATGCAAATGAAAAGCACACTTAAGATGCAGCACTAAACCAGGCTAAAAAAAAGAAAAATAAAAAAAATCCCCAAAAATAAGGAGGAACTGAGGCAGAAAATGTAGAACTTGATACTAATTAAATTAAACTAGAAAAAGAACAGAAAGAAAATGCACAAAATAAATATTTTTTTTAGAACCAGGGACAAATAAGTGGAAGCAAAATAAAAGGGTTATACTGCTTGGTAAAACCAAAGGTATTCAATTTGTTGTAAAATAACACTACAAAGCAATAAAGCTATACAGACAAAAAAAAAGAGCATTAAAGTTATCTGTATTAGAGACAAGGATTCAGGCCTCAGGTGTTTGCAGGAATGGCTGCAACAAGATTTCAGAGGGTTTTCAAACCACTAATAGTTTTATTTTCTTGCTTTACTTATTCTTACACAAGTAGTTGCAAAGTGATAAACTACAGGATAAGGACCAAGTGATAATAGAATTTGATAAGACAGAACATGTTCAGTGCACTATGATTCATGCCAGATGGTGAAACAAACAGAAGTTGCAAACAAATAAATTATATTGTTCATTCAAGTCCAAATCTGACCTCCCAGAATGCACAAGGGGGATGCCAGATAGAAGAAAACATTTTTACCCCAAAGCACAACTTGACATCAGCTACAGTACAAGAAATCTCAACATGCCTAAGCAATTACCTGTCTTCTTTCCCATCTATTACTTGGCCATATTTTGTCCTAACACCAAGTCTACTTCAGTACTAGGACCTCAGTACAATTGCTACATCCTCCCATTCAAAAGATGTATTTCTCCTCTCTTCCACCACTGTTGACAACTCCTTTTCATAGTGGGGAAGCATTCCTAGTCCAGTCCTAGTCCAAGACTTATTGCAGACTGCTGTTAAGCTCTCAGGGGACTAAAAGAGGAGAAGTGGGATGAACAGCAAAACCATCAGAAACATTCATTCTTGCAACTCACAAAGATTACGCGTGCCCTAGGCCTGATTCGTTAAAACGCAAGTAATTCTATTACTAAAGGGCACTTTTTATTATACAGACTCCTGCCAACAAATAAATACTTCAAGACTATTGATTACCATCTGAGAGCATCATCTGGTGCAGTTTTGCCATTTCTAGTCTGAGCAGGCTTCAAACTAGCAGCTAAAAGAAAAGATTCTTTCTTATTCCATGTCAGTCACCCACTTGCCTACAGGCAGGATAAGATTTGCCAATACTTCCGTAGCACATTCATGGGCATAATAAAAAATGGTATTGCTATTAACTGGCCACAGTACTGACTTCACACGTATTAACTTCTCTGATCTCCTCTTCCTCTGTTCCAAATTAGCAGAGAATGCCTGTTTGTGTGCTTCAGGCTGGAAGTCAATACCCTCAAATCCAGTTGGATGTGTGGCAATAATCACTCCAGCTACAAAGCTGCCATTAAGGTCAGAGGTCCCTCCAGCCCCAGAGGCTTCCTGCAGCTGTGCATCCTCTTGTCCGCCTAGCTGCTGCAATGGAGTCTCAACCTTGCTGGGGTGACTGCTCTGCTTCCCCTGCTCCTTCATAAAGAGTAAGGGCTTGACTCCCCAGGGCCTTGGCAGGATGGTGTCATTTACCTCTATGCAAACTGGGTACAACATACTGCTGGAGCAGTACATCAGACAGATGAAAACTACTAAGATCAAGCTAACAACATGAGATGCTTCCCTCTCAGCAAGAGACTTCAATAAGTCTCTTTCAATTTAAGTGTAAAATTCTCTGCCTTTTTCTGTACTGTAGATTCAGCAGGGGTCAATTCTTTCACAAGCAAGCCTCTGAGTTGGTTTGGTTTGGGGTTCTTTTAGGCTTCTTGTTTTTCTCACAGCTTAGCAAACACAGTCAAGGCTGCCACTGTAAAGGTATCTTACCAGGCTTACCTGATTCTCACAGCAGGCTGCAATGATGTGAAAGCTGACTGATCCATAGGAAAGAAATAGTAATTAAAGTTTTTAATGGAATGTTTAAAAAAAAGAAAAAAGAAGCTTTGCAAGCAAAACAATGATGGTAAAGAAAAATTGNCTGCAAGGAAAGGAGACAGGACCATCAAAGTAGTAAAAAGGAATGATGCAACACAGTACGTATTTGTGACCTGTAACCTGTAATGACCCAGAAGACAGACATACCTATTTCCTTACTTTGGGTTTTGTTTCTTTTTTTTCTGTGGTTACTAGCTCTCCAGTTTGTTCCATTTCTTCTCCCTGTAATTGTACACAATATGTCTTTGTTACTAATTTTTTAACTGAGTGGTTTCAGGTTTGGTTGGTTTCAGTTTATTGGGGAGTTAGGGGGAGGGTTGGTGTTTTCTGAGGCTTTTTGTAATATCTTGTGGATACACAGTTTGAAAAAAATTGTGGGTATACAGTGTCTTCCCCTTCAGCTACAGAAGTAGTGACTGTCATAATAGTGCCCTAGTAATTCAAGCATCACTGATGCTATATATCCAAGCATGTCTGAATTGCAAAGGCAGAACTGTACAAGGAGGCTTTGAACCAGATAGCTTGTGTGCCAAAAGCAGTGGATCTCAGCATTACCATGGTTCTTCCTTCACTATTTCAAATGAATTTCCTGATGGGACCTGTATGAAGAGAATTATAGAGTTCAGCACACCTATCACTTCAGTCTGGGCAACATTAGTTATAATAGCATCCCTTTCATAGTAAAATTACACTGACATATAAGGAGAATATGCTGCATTAAAAACAAACAAAAAAAAAGACAAGGAAAAAAAGAAGAAAAAGAGGACTTTTAATTAATCCGTATGTTTTTTTCATGGGGGAACATTGTTTATCCTTCTCTGAACATCAGAAAAATCTATTCATTACATTTGATAAGTACTCTATCCATCCATCCCCCTGTAGACAAGAATATCTCACAGTATGATGCATTTCCATCTCTCTCCATGGAATCCCAATATTTGCTGTTAAATAAAACAGAGACAGGGTCCGGTCTCTGGGCAAATGGTTTGGCTTAACTATATCCACAGTACACAGCATTTAGTATTCATCTTTCCCTGAGCCTCAGTCACCTTAAGTCATGCTTATCATCTCTATATATTTTCTTTTCAGCTAAACGTGTCTAGACTACTGAGAAATCTGTGTTGCAGTCTAAGCAGTTCACTGCCTGAAACTGGGGTTGTTTGGGAGGCTCTGGGGCATGGCCCAGGTGTGGACATGTGAGAGTGCTTCAGGATGCCAGTCTTGCTGGGATACCCTTGGAAGACCGTACAGGTCAGAATTGCTATACTACATATCCCTCATGGGTGTGGATATGAGAGCTCCCTGACACATGCTAGGCCCCAAATTTTGCCCAGACATTTTTTCAGAAAATTCTGGTGCCAAAAGCATGACTCAGAGCATGACAGATTTTCAATAGTATGCATGATGACAGAGCACATCCTCAAGCCCACTCCCAGGATCTGGTTTATTTAGCAATGTAGATAAAGCTTATAATAGATAGATTCCTGACTAAATTCTCCACCTCTTTTGTCTTGTTCTTTTATTAGAATACCCTAGGCAAAAGGATTGTACGGTGCAAGTGAGTCAGTGGAATTTTTTAACAGGACCTAGAAGCCAGAAAAAAAAAGAATAAAGTCAGAAAGCAAGTGTAAAGAAACAAAACCTGATTACATCAAGACATTAAACAAAATTAATAATAATCCAAAGGAAAAAAAGGCTTGGATAGTCATGTCAGCAGTATTTCCATTGATGTGGTGACCAGCTCAAACATGCAAATTTTTCCATTCCTGGTGTCATAGATCACTGTTACAGCACAGCTACAAAAGATGTCTCAGGGTCTGGGGGCTTGTTTGCTTTTATTCCCCTCAAAAAAAAAAAAAAGGCAAACTAGAAATCCAACTGCATAAATAGACAATAACAACTGCATTTTACTGAGAAGTTGCTCTAACAGTTCAGTTGGGTTCCTTGCTGTTTGGCAATTAGTTATGAATTTTTGAAGCCCTTTTCTCCTTGTGTAGAAGACACAAGGGAGATGATGAGGGCTAATCGTGGTATGTGAGCCAACACTCCCATTAGCCGGCTCTCATGCAGTCACAACTCTGCTAAATGCATTTGAGCACTGATCAGTTTCTGGTGCAGAAAACCTGAAATGAGAATAAATGTAGACTGCAATCACATTTATAAAAACATCTACCTACAAAGAAAGCCAATAAATATGTGTAAAAAAGATGTGCCCTGTTCTTCTAGGGACATTCACATTATGACTTATTTTGGTGCAGTTAGTCTTCAACTAAATGAAGGCAAAATCATTATCTACTGACCGGTATAATTAAAGAAGTGATTACTTTAAGAAGTAATTGGCAACAAAATGCATAACCAGTAATCAGAAGCACAGACCATATGTTTTTAAACATGACCAAATCATTTGTGTAGTGTTTATGTGCAATAAATAAAAAACAAATGAAAAATCTGCTGACAGGAAATAAGTAGCAATAAGGGTAGAGCGATATGTTAAATCCTTCATTCTGGATCATTTAGGTAATGTTCCGTTCATTTTAGATTCATGAGTAGAAGCTTTTACAGATTGGGCATGCATACCATAAATCTCAGGTTATCCATTATTAGGTGGCATTCTGCTGTTTGCAATTGTACATGTTTACTTTGTGCATAATTAACTGCATAATAGCTGTCTGTGTTCTGCACAGAATTTACACTCAGGCTCGCATCAAAACAAATGACTCTAGAAAGTAGGCCAGTTTGATTAAGCTATCCACAATCTGCATTTTCTAATAGCGGTTCTCAGGAAACAGAGCTGGAGCTTTGATTTTCCAGCTGCAATCAGAGTAAAATTCAGTCTTTCAAAAGCTTTTGGGTTTTCAGGGTATTTTATTAAATATTACAGAAGTAGTTGGAATACCAAGGGGTGGAGACAGAGCAAAGCTTAGTACACCTAACAGAAGCTGGGAAGATACATTTCCATAAGAATAATAAGTACGGAGCAGACTTGGACAGGCAATTGATCACTGCATAACTCCAGCTATGGATCAAAAACTTCACCCTGCATTTCTTCCATTTCTGTGCATGATTACCTCTACCAGGTCAACTACTGTCATCCAGTTTCTTTATACACTGTACGTCAGCAAAAACTTCCAGACTTCTTTCTTCATAATGCAAAATTGACAAAAAAAAAAAAACACAAACAAAAAAAGTAAAATAAAATCACGCTGAAAGAAAGAAGGCAAAGCTACCAATAAAATTAAGTAAGGATCAAAGAAAGAGGGAAAAGCTGCTAATATGAAGACAGAAGTTACAGGTTAAAATGAGAAAAAATGTATGTGAGTGATGAATTAGACTGCTTCATGGAACTGCAAGACGATGTCTCTATATTTTTGAAGTATCTAAATGCTACACAAAGAATATTTAGTAAAAGTATGGGTATGTACTAAATATTATTTTACAGTTGATCTGCCACTTAAAGGAAACGTTTTATAATAGGAGTTGTTTGAAAAGTGATTACCGAAAATACTTGTGAAGAAATCTTATAACCCACCCTATTGTTTGAAGTGAGAATTGTGATAAAATGTGGCTATCATGATACAGAATAATATAAGTATTCATCACAAATAAAAATATGTCTTAGATTGAACAGCTTTAAGATAAAGAATGCAAATGACCAACTAACGCTAATGAGCTTCCATTTTTTCCCCATGAAACAATGAAAGGCTACACTGGAGAGAAACAAGTTATATACAAAATTAGTTGCAAAGATAATAACATGTGTTTTGTATAAATTCCTTTGTTTCTTTTGTTTTACAGGTTACCCTCATGTAAATTTATATTTTCTTCTTAAAAACAACTATATGTATGTTCATTTGGGGAGGAGATGGGGTTTTGAATTGTTTGTTTCCTGGGTTTTGTTTTTGCCTTTAGAAGAAGTTGTGGTCTCTTTTAGAACAGCAGTGGAAAGCGCTTTTTAAAATATTTTTCTAATTTCTTTGCTCAAAAGGGATATCCCTCGGTCTACACTCTACATCCCCTAGAAAATTTTGGTACATCTGCTCTGTGTAATGTCAAAATGTAGGATTTTTCATTTGAGGAAATTACAAGATCTTGTGAAGCAAATGGCAGTGCTTTTACAAAAAATCACATTAAAACAGAGATATATTACTACAGCCTGGCATAGTTTCCTTTATTTATTTTTCTTTCTAAACTCTTCACTTTTGAAAATTACATATCAAAATATATCAAAATCAAAACAAAAACCTGCCACATTCAGCAAGATTATATCTATAATTTTTTTCAATTTTCTAGATGCTGTGTAAACAATAATTAGTATCAGCTCTGGTACAGATTGAATATTATTTTATACTGATGTGCTGTATTAAGAAAGTGCTTTATAATAGGAATTGCACTCAGTTCTCATGCTATTAGTCCTAATATACTTTTCTGTTCCCTTTTGTTTTTGAAATACAAGGGATGAGGAGCTAGTAAACACGTCCCTACCGCAGAATTTTCCAGTCTGAGATTTATTTATTTCTTCTCAATTCAGATGTTATAGCACTGCTATTTTATAGCCATCCTTTTGCAAAAATACCTCGTTATTTGTATTCTTTCTATAGATGATTTATTAACATACACAATTGCCTAAATTTAATAAGAAAGGTAGTTAAGATTCCAATAGAATTCAACAGAAATTTGTGATTGTTTCTCATTTATATCTTTGAGAATCCCTCACCCTTGCAAGCACCACTGTGCAAATTGAAATAGAATTCTGTATTCATCAAACAGCTACTCTGGTAGAGTCATCCTTTTCATTCACAAGACCCTGTCATCTTTCTGACAAAAAAAATAAAAATAAAAACGAACAAGAAAAGAGATGGAACTCTTCAAAGAGAAGAAAGATAGAACTTTAGACATTAAATGCCACCAGGACTCTTGCATGTTCAAGGGGTACCTGTATAGAACCATGTACAGGTGAGCCTTAAGCAAACTCTGTCCGTGTCAGTTATGATCAAACTCAGTACTTCACTTTGAACATCTGATGCTCCTGGCTTTTAGGAGTCTTGTTTATTTTCATTAATTGATCACTTCGTTCTTTTCAATTTTTGTTTTCTCTTGTTGTATTTAGATACTATATACATGTTATATATGTACAAATGCATAACAAGAAATATATATAAAACCAAATTTGTTTCAACAAAACTCATCTGCTTGTGATTTTTAACATCCTCATGAGAATATTTTCTGCCATGAGAAAGCTTAAAGAATAAGAGAATGAAAAAAAGATACTTCAGGACTTGTATTAGCTTTATAATGCTGATTATTTTTTGTACAGTACTGAGAAGTATGCTTGAATGAGTTGAGAATATTTACTTAATGAGCTCTTAAATGTGCATAGTAAGAACCAAGAAGCTTTCCCAGGTCAATAATCTTCTTTTTAAGTAATATCTCATGATTTCAGGGTAAAAAAAATTTTCCCTTAATGGTGCCTAAATTGCTCCTCTACAAGAGTGCCAGAGACCTGGAGGAACAAAATTTTGCCCAGTCTGGTACTTTTTCTTCTTGAAAGTAAGCAGTGAACCAGGGATTATGAAGAAGTGTATCTACAGCTTATAATTTGTAAAAATTTAGGTAGATGAATTTCAAGGAATGACCAGAGTGTGGAAGGTTAAGTGAGCAGCTTCAAAGAGCTACATCAGACTTAGGCTAGTTTGGTTTTGCCCACAACAGAGGGGTAGTAAAGACTTCTCAGTTCCATCTTGACCAACAGGTTTAGATTCCTCTCATCTGACTGACCACAGTCATTGACAATAGAGGCATCTGTGTATGAATAAGAATGCCTGGTTCCCCTCCTGGGTGATGGAGAGAAAGTGGTGTCTCTGAGGTTCAGTGGCCTATTTTTGATATTTCATGTGCAATGTACTCTTAGAACACATCATTCTCTGAAGAGAACTGAGACACGTACCTTGGCAATAAGCACACACACTGCAGATGTCTATAATTTGGTCAGACAAATCCAGTCTTTTTGTCTGCTCCAGTTCTCAGCATCC
Organism: Campylorhamphus procurvoides; assembly: GCA_013396655.1. NCBI lineage: Eukaryota > Metazoa > Chordata > Aves > Passeriformes > Dendrocolaptidae > Campylorhamphus > Campylorhamphus procurvoides. Next base: position 17,214 of record WBMV01009405.1, on the reverse strand, counting down.
ATATTACTGCTGTTTAAGGCTTGTCTTTAAGAGTTGTAGCTCTCTAGCTCAAATGCTAACGAGCCTTTTTTCTGCAAATTCGTGGAGTCAGAAATCCTGCAGCATCAGGATTTCATCTGATCTGGTCAACTGAATCATTCTAGAAAATAGTCTAGGTCAAAGCTCCTACTCTGGGTAACTGAAAAGGTAATGTCTGACTCTATTTTTGGCGAGTCTTTTGTTTTGATAATGTCTGTCAGATTTGATCTACCATTTCAAAATCTTTCCATTTTGTTGAAAGAACTCTAACTTTCTTCTGCCTCCAGAAGTGCTTCGAGTTATGATAGAGAACTGTCCTACTCTGTCTCACCTGATAGTCTGTATTACTTGGAAAGCCAGGCCACAGGGAAAATTTATTTCCCTATCCAAGCTGCTGGTGTGAGACTGTTGTACATTGTCCTATACGAGGTCTCGCTGCAAAGGATACCAGTAGTTCATTCACCACAGCAAGCAGGCACCAAATTTGAGTCCTATTACAAACTTATCCTAAAAATGTTTTCTTCCAAGCTGGTCTTCAGATCTGTAGAAGAAATTCAACTAGAAGTTATGGATTCCATAAAACCCTAGTTTGGATCACTTTCGTCTGGGCATATGTACATTTTGTAGACAATAAGAATGAGATGTGCATCTCTATTCCCTGGGTAAAAAGTCCTGTTCCCCTGTAAGGCAGTACCTTTTTCAAGAGCAAAGAGAATCATGAACATATGAAAACAAGAAAATGCAGGAAATAATTGAATGTCAATTTATTTCATCCTAAGCTTTCATTATAACGGCAGATATTTTTTTTAATTAACTGATTTTACATTATGAATGTCTAATCCATCCTCTGGTTACAAAGAAAGATCCCAGCGAGAAAATCATGTGAACATACGTAATCAAAAACTAACCAACCAAAATCCAACATTCCTGTTTTCTGATTGAGTTTTCATTCTTGCAAATTGTATATATAAGTTTAGAGATCAAAGCCAACATCTCTAGTGAGTTGTCCATATTTACAGTTACTATCTTGGATACCAGCCTGGGTCACTGCTACATTTACCCTGCTGATTTTTCTTATTCTAGGATTTTGATCAAAGATTCTGTTGGGAAAAGCCATCTTCCACCCTGCCAGTTTTATTTATTCAAGGTAGTAGGATTTTTCCTAATGGTAAAATGGGTTCTTATCTCTAATCTCTGTTAAACTGATATGTGTGAAAATGATGACTGCTTAGCTCTATATTCCAGTATATGTATATAGATGCAAATGTAATTAATTACATTTAACCTTTATGTTACTGATTTTTCTTTCAGTAGAAAGAGGAATTATAATGTCCTGAGCATTTATAACTGTTCCGCAAAACATTAGATTATGAAAAAATCTACTAGCATTGAGAGTCATAAGAACCTTTTCTGAATGTGTTGTTCCACAGTGTTATGCAGAATTTACTTAATGTTTGTTGCTCTTATGTGATTCCTACACACTGGAAGTCAATTTTCTCACAGTCATAGAAAAAGAGCGCTCTACAAGTTATCTGATATAAAGAACCTATGAAATTTGTTTAATTATTGACAGTGGTCATCCATGACTGTTTTTTACATAGCTAAACTTGAATCCATACTTACAGCTCAGTTTAAGTAGCTTTCAGAACATGGTTGCAGTTAAAACAACAGGAACATATTTTTACATCAGGAACTGTTACAAAGCTAGCTTGACCCCCTTCTTCAACTGATTTTTATAAACATCGAATCACGAAAATAAAAGAGCATAGTCATTTCCACTGTAAACACAAATGTTTCTCAAATATGCTGCCTCACAATCAGATTCACTGACACTAAAAGTGCTTTTCACAGCCATAATCTCCTAATTCTTGCACAATGACAACACTCTGAAGTCCAACAAGCATTGTCTTGCACACATGTAAAGTCAGCCCAAACCAGACCCTATATTAATCATATCACTAGTGCTCACTGTTTCATTTATTTTCCCATCTAAGCCTCAGACATACTTGAATGAAAAGCATGTCAGCCCATAATTCCTGGTTTCTGTTCAGTAATGGGAATGACAAATGTATAGTTTTCAGCAATTTGTGTCAAACCAGTGTCATGTTATTTTTAAACTCTATTTGGTAGGGAGTTTGAAGTGTTGTGAATAAGGCTATCAGTCTCTCTACCACCTACAATGTCTTTGGAGACAATTTTCATCACATTTGAATAATGTTTTGGCACAGGAATACTTCATCTAAGATCTGGAAGCAGCATTTACACACAGTGTAAATTTATCATGTCCTATATCTTCTGAAAAAATTTGAAAGAAGCATGTCATTTTCCTTTCCATGTGGCTGGAAGTTCTATTAGTGCCTGTCATTAGTAGGGCAAAAAGGCCACCAGAGACAAAGCGAGGTATTCTGCAATGGTTTGCCCAAACATTAAGTCAGAAATAACACTACCTATTCCCCAAGAAACAGAGACTATCCCATTCTAACATTGGTTATGTCTGTAAGAGTCATAAAAGGAGGCTAACTTTAATGTCTCTCATAGCCTAGTAATTCATGATCAAGGAGCCATATATTATATACAAGGGAAGATGGAGTGCGTACTCAAGAGGAGATTTCATTGACAAATAGAGGGAATTTTTATCAAAACCCAGTGAAGACATCTTCCTAAGGTTCAAGAGACCCTTTTATACACAACAGTGTGAATTACTACTGCCTATATTCTGATCTGTGCAGCATTCACGGCCTTATTTGCAAAGAGTGATGGATCACCATGACAACTTACATCAGTCTACATGTTTGTGGTTCTCTGTTTCTGGTAGAAGTCTAAATTCTGTCCCTTCCTTACTAGTCTTAACACATGAATGCTGAACTGAGAGGCTGTGTGTTTATCTTTACTTTCTGTTTACTGTTATTACTTTTCTGACAACTCTCAGTGTCATGTTGCCTGTCTCTATGATAGTCTTACCTTGCATTAAATTTCCACTAACAGTAATGTGAGTTAGGCATTGTAAAAAGAACCATTAAAATTAGAAAAAAAAAAAAAAAAAGAAGTCACCTTCAACACAGAAATTAAGTAGTAATACTTGATAACACATGACATATATAAATATATGTATGTATAAAAGAAAAAAGAGAAAGCATGGTAAGACTAGAGATAGCAAATTTCTTGTAAAGTAATAACAATTCATGTACTGTGTTCTTCTAACAAAACACTAATGAAGCATCAGTTTCTCAAACCAAACAACAAAAACTACAAGTAATTTAAAAAAGGTGTGAAGTACTGTATTAATTGTTGAAAAATTTCAATTTTTCCCTACTCTTGATCAATTACTGTTATAAGTAAACTATGCTTCTTTCAGTTTATGAGTGGTTTTTCCCTTATTCATCAGGACATTGTTCCTATTTTATATTTAATACAGAATTCCATCTCTTAGAATTAGTGGGAAGTGCTTAGATCAGAAGAAATCAGTTTGCTAATCCCAAGGATACTACTGTGCATGCTATTCACATCTTCTTACTAGAAATGGAATTACTGCTATTTTGAATGGAGAGGGCAGTGCTTCACCATATTAATCACCATTATTTAGCAGTCAGACGGTCAGATTCCATCCTTCACTACTATTTTGACACACCTCAGGATAAAACAGCTTTGAACTTTCAGTGTTCAAAATTAAAATTTAGAAGAGATAATATGAAATATTTAAAGTGACAGTTACCTGATCAAGTGTACGTTTTAACTGAAAACAGAAAAGAACTAGCAAATTAAAAAGTTTCAATATCACAATGATGTGTTGCCATACACAGGCTTTTTTTTTTCAAACAGTATTTATGTGAAAGCCAACTGTTAAAGGGAATGAGAGATCTAAAGGTCCATCTACATCAGTATACTGTCTCTGAGTGAAATAATAATGTGCAGCCAGTGGGTTCAGGGGAGTGATCATTCGCCTGTACTTGGCATTGGCAAGACTACAGGTGAGGGAGCTGGAGTTGTTTATCCTGGAGAAAAGGAGGCTCTACAGATACCTGAAAGGCGATTGTAGTGAGGTGGGGATCGGACTTTTGTTCAGAGTAACAAGTGACAAGACAGGACAAAATGCCCTCAAGTTGCACCAGGAGAGTTTTAGATTAGATATTAGGAAAAAAAAAATCATCACAGAAAGAGTCGTTCTTAAACCATTGGAATAGGCTGCCAAAGAAAGTGGTGGAGTCACCACCTCTGGAAGTGTTCAAAAAGCATGTGGGTATGGCACTTGGGGACATAGTTTAGTGGTGAACATGGTGGTGGTACTACATTGGTGGTTGGTTGCACTTGATGATTTTAAAGGTCTTTTCCAATGACTGTATTTCTTCTTAATAATTCTATGATTCTAAGAGTGAAAATGAGGCAAGCGTGTCTAATGTTTACCCCTATTTTGAGCTGGTTTTAGTTTAGTTCCTGCTTTAAAGATAAGAGATCTTTCCTGGGATAAATATGGCTTCTAAATTAGAACTATACAGAAGGTTGCAGCATTTTCTAGAGATAATGTATGACCTATCAATAAGTCAATTCAACTATTAAAAGTAATTTACTCTATGTAAGAAACTTTGCATAGGTTAATTTATCTTAGTTATTACTGAATTATGCCATATGTAGCTGGGCCAGTTAGGTCTTCTGCTCTTGAAGTAGGCTAATTTGCTAGTTGGTTAAATTTAGTTCTACCTTAACATTATGCTATTACATTGACTACAGCATAAAACAATATGAGTTTTTGCAGAAATATTGTAGTGTGAGGTGGATGGTCCATAGGTAGTTTTACCAATGCCCAAACATGCCGGAAAGAGACAAGAGTTTCTTGACTTTCTGTATTGACTATGGAGGAAACCAAGCCATACCTCTTGGAAGTCTAATGAGTAAAGGTAGAAGTGAAGTGACACACATCCCACTATAACCACCTCAACATCTACCGCTGTTTCCCAGTATTGTTTTCTAGTCTAATATTCTAGCATATCTAGTATTCTCTGTAGTCTTTGCTACTTGGTGGGAGGCAGAATAGGATGGAGAACTAAATGTGGACATCTTTGGAACAGGGTGATCAAATTTTATTCCTAGGAGTTTCAGTGTGTAGTGCAAGGCAAGGGCTAACCTAATAATTTACCATAAGACCAGTCAAAGACATTTAATAATGAAAAACACTATTGCTAACACATGCTTTCTGTAGTACCACCTCAAATTCTGAAATTCCAAGAATCTAGGAAAAATGTTTTAATATTTTTATCACAAATATTTACTACCCCACTACTGCAGCTGTGTTAGAGACAGGCACAGGTCATATCTGTGATGGATCAAGACATTGACATTGCTAGCATTTAGCCTTTTCAAATTCATTTAAATGAGATATAATTAAAAATCCCCTCAGCAACCTTTTCTGGTTCACAGCCTGGGCATGGGGCAAGTAATTACTGACTTAATTTTACTGTGTTCTCTGAAACCACTCATTTAAATGAACAGATATAATCTCTTCTCTAAGGACACCAATTTTGTAGATATTATATGGCTGATCAAGTTCACTAACTTGTTGCTAAAGGTACAAAATTATTTCTGTGAAACCAAATAAGCAAATCACTAACCACGGTCTTTGGAAAGGTACTGCACTGTTAAAAGTTTTTATCCTTTCAATGAGGTGTTACAGGGAAGCCACATCTGCTTACCTCTCTTGACAGATGGAAATCAAAAGACCCCCAGAAGTACTATATTCATGCTTATCCTGATGTCCTTGCCAACATTCTTTTACCCAAAAGTCAAAGTCCTTGATCCTGGGTCCTGTAAGCTTGAGTCATTTTTTAACATAACGTATATTGCAGTAGGCTACACTGTCATTGCATAATCCATTTATAACCTCATTTATTGAATCATTATCAATACTAACACATGGAATTGACTTTGCAGAGACAAACCTTTGAATTTAGAGGAAATTTTGTTTTGATTCTTTACAATGAAGTTTTCTGGTCTGGTCTGTCTAGAAACAATTTTCACATAAGTAATTTAGGGAACTAATAATTTGCCTTCTGTTTTGTGAAATGGTGTGAAATCATCTGCCCTTGAAATGTATAGATGACTCAGGATCCAGTCTCCAGAGAGCCGCATCCTGATCTGAATTCTATGAAGACTGATTTCTAATATAAGTCAGACTATGCTGTAACCCAGCATGCATAAAATGAGTAAAGGACTTTATTTACTCTTATCTCTAAGTTAAGCTTCAGCTCTTCACACTTTCCTAATATACATTTAAATGACTTCAAGTCTGCTTTATGTTCCAGTCTTAAAATGATACTTGATTTATTTCTGCTTTCTATGCTTTGTGCTCAAGGAAAAAGAAAAGAAACTTCATTAGATATTCACTTTGACATTCTGGCCCCAGAAGAAATAACATTAGTTTCATACTTATCCATCTGCTTTCCTGTTTTAGCTGGAAAATCTCTGCTTATAATTATTCTAGGGACATGTGGGCAACCTTCCAGTTGTGCCATTAAAATCCGTTACATCCTAACAACATGCTAATTAATGTTCTCTGATGGTTCTGCGTGCAAAACTGTGGTGGAAAATGTGTCTCAAAATGAAAAAGTTTGTAATTCAAAAGCAAAATTCAAGTGAAGACTCTTACTTTCTTTGGTTGATGTAAAACGTTAGTTGAACACATATGCAATCACTTTTAAATAAAAATAGTTTGAATTTCAGAATAGAATATATGAAGTACTTTTAAAAGTCAGCTCTCACAAGAATAAGGCTGACCACTCATGTTGCCTAGCAACTGCATTTTGTTACAGGGAATTTAATATTGGATTGTAATGATTTGGGGAGTACTAGTTAGAAGTAATAATTTGCATGAGAAATATATAAATGCCTGTTCTCATTAGGAACTACACTACACCTCTTTTCCAAAATTAGTCAGCAGTAGTTTGGAGTCAACCGTCTGCCTGGGGGTTGCTTTTCTCTGTATGAAATGGCAGGTGAACACCTTATTATCAGCAGCATAATGATGGAACAACAAAGTGGTTCAGAAATTAACAGGGGAAAAGAACAAAATCTTGCTTGGCCTTTCACAATGCCAAGGTAGTAACATATTGTGCATTTAATAATCTGTCCCATTTGAGAATTTCAAAGAGCTTTATAAACATTCAAGTTAGAAATTATAAGTTATCATCAGTCCTCAAAGGCAGGACTTCCACTGACTGCTTTTAGAATTTTCTTTATTATTTTGTTTTATTTTTTTCTTTTACACAATTTTTTACACAGTTTAATTTCCCCTATGATTTTTTTTTCATCTTTCACTAAAACAATTATAATTAGCACTTGGGACACAAAATAGGTATTAAAATTAGCATTGAAAAGTGAAAGCTGTATATGCTGCAACTCTGTGTTCCTATGTAACATTCCTGTGGGCAGAGCCATTCTAGGCAGAGGACTCAGAAACAAATTTACTGCAAAGAAACAGACCCTGGTGGGTTGTTGTATGTTCTGGGTGTTTTTCTGAATGTTACATTTGGGTTTGAATATAGGCCTTTAAAAAGCTCACAAAGACAAAAAGCACAGACACTGCATCAACATGTTGATATTAATTGGTTATTTACATTTGCTAAATTTTGACTTTTTATGTCCAAAATGTTAAAGTGAGTTCTGTTGATGATTTTTTGTGTTTCTGTCTCTCATGTTTTTTGATTTTTTTTCTCTTGAGGAATTTTATTCATGGACTTTTTAAATTTCTCCCAGAGGAATAATTACACTCTCATATATTGTAAAAAAATAGCATCTTATAAGCTTACAGTTCATGTTTATGATGAATACAAGCACAGCAGAAATCAATTCCATCCAGACTATGAGAAGCTGGCTTGGCTTCTGGAATCAGCATTTTCTTCAATCAAGAAGAATCAATTAATATGTTTCACTTTAAGCTTCCAGATGCCCCCACTGGAATATGACCTCCCTTGAGCTACCCACAACTAATTTCTGACAGAGGGTAGAGAAAGACTGAAAAACTGAATATGCTATTATACCCCACATGGTGTTTCCTCTCAGCTAATATCAGTCTATGAATAAGCTGAGTGAAAAGCTTATCTGTACATCCATATCAGAGAACCCCTTTTAAAGTTTTCTGCCTTTAACTCATGTTACCTCTTTCCACTTTCTCAGTTTTAGCTTCTACAGCACAATAGATTTCCAGTCTTACGTCTGTTTCATGTAAAGAAGGAATTCCTTTTGCTTCCCTGAAGTTCCTTTGGTACTTTCTGATATAAGAAATAGTCACTATTTCTTCCCCACGTCTTTTGTCTGACACTTCAATATCATGGGAAGAAGTAGTCCGTCACTACAGATTAAACAGAATAAATGTATCCTCCAGATGCATGATTTTATAGAACCTACCATAAGACACGGTAGAATCTACCATAATATCCTCTGTTTAATGTTTGTACAGAAATCATTCCATACTTTGATTGCATCTGCTGCTTCTTTTTGTTCTAGCACCTCCTTCTTTTAATTGTCTTTTTCTTTTGTTTTTTTCCTAGTAGAAACAAAAACACATGTAGCATTCAAGATTTACCTCACCATTAATTTCTGTAATGGCATAACTATGTTTTCTTGTTTTATACTGAGGAATTCTCAGATTCCTTTGACAAGCTGGCTGCTGTAGATTACTGAACATAAAGGTAAGTATTCAGACATTTACTGCATCAGAGTTCAAGGACCATTGCATCTTTTCCAATATCAGGAATAAAGAAAAGGCTCTGCTTAATTCTGAATAAGTGTCAAGATATCAAGACCACATACTTCATTATTTTGGGGTATTTATATTCTACTTGATAAGTTTAAAATCTAAGCCTGCAAGATTCAGAACTACCAATCATATCGCAGATTATCTAAAATGCTAAGTCAGGAATGTTGAGCTGGTAGCAACTGAACACATAATCTTGCACAATAGAAATATGTTCAGGGACAGATATTTTAGGGAGTAAGTTGAAATTCATCTATGCATACCTCAGAGACACAACTAAAGCATTCAATAATTTGGCTGAAAGGCCTATTACTATTGAATGGTGTGGTCCAAGCATCCTATCCCTTGACAAACTAATGTTTAAGGAGTAGGATGTGCTGCTGATTGAAGAGATGGTTAATCTCAGAAAAGAGCATAATAAGTACCTTACTATATGGCTTCCATTCATCATACTTATTGAAGAGATCAATATTACAGGCAAAGCACCACATCTGTTTTCATTTATCAGGCTAAGCCAGCTGTTAAAATATCCAGGTCATTATTTTTTTGTCTGTATCTGCATGCTTTCTCCAGTGGCACTAACTGCCACAGCTACATCACATTTCCTCTTAGGAGTTTATCTCCTCACATAGGTCTCACTGTGGCTCTTTTTGATCTGAATTTTTTTTTGCGGGAACTACTGGTAGCAAGATAGATCAAGTTCAAATATACATAGTCCTTTCAAAATTAACAAATATACAGCTTCCAGCTCTTTATGTCAGTGTCCTGATTTCAGCTCCTTTTTCTGTCCCTGCACCAAGGAAACACGAAAACACTTATGTTTACTTCCCCTATTACTAAAGCAGTCATTATAATAGACTGGACAGTGCGTGTATTCAGAGCTTTCTTATAAAATGTATGTTACAAAAACTACCTTATCTACCTAGTGGCAAAGTTTATGTACAAAAGTCCTAGACATTTTCCAAGTTTAAAATGCTGATGAATAAATACTCATTTAGCTTCATGGAAGCTTCTTTTTGCATGCCAAAGTTTTAAATGCATTACTGGTGTGTCTTTCCAAACAGCTGTGACGCTGGATATTAAAAACCCAAAAAACATTAAATTATATAGATGAATACACTTTATAAAATTCATGATGATATTATGGATGGTCCAAAAATATAGAGATACTCATTATCACTTAAATCTCAGCTTCCTCAACATGGAAGAACCTTAGAAACCATTTTCAGGAGACCAGAAAAAGCTTTAATATTGTCAACCACTTATTATATATTGCCAGCTGAATTATAGGAAAATATTTGCTGATCAAGAAGTCACAAAAACCATAATTTTAAGTTCTTTACATGTGGGGTTTTTTTTATACTGAAGTTTCAAGCACCACACAGGATCTCCCTAAAATCTTCAGGTTTGACTTTGGTATTTCTCATAGTTAATGCCAGCATTTTTATGGTGGAATTTCTCTAGGGAAAAAAAAACAACAAAAAAAACACTTAGAGGACTGGAAATAGATGTGACTAGGACAGATGGTAAATCTCTTCTTTTGCAATGTCATCAAGTGAATACATATTTGCTTAAGCATAAAATTTTTTTACGACTTTGTGAGTTTTAGACCACTCAGAAACATTAGCCAATTCAAATAAGAGTGGAAGAGTCCTACTTATTCCAGGAGAGACTAAGCAATGACCCTGGCATTGAGGGGATTGCCTGTCCCCACCTCCCCTCAGGTGAAGGGAGAAACCAGAGCACCCACTTTTACAGTCAAAAACCAACTTCTGTTCTGATGCCTCACCTTCTGTTGCTGCTTCAATCTACTTTGAAATATTCCTACATTCATGACAAAATGGCTTTCTTGGAAACACTGAGATTCAGCAAGGTTTTTTAAAAAACTTCCTGCAAATGTGAGATGAGTAAATACTTATGTCGCTTGCAAATATAGCTGATATGGGTTAACACAAGGGGAGAAATAAAGTAAGTGCCTCTATTATCACCTCTTATCAGAAACATATATGCATAGTGAAACTGGCAAGGACATATTGAAAGAATAAGAAGGCATCCTGGACTGTGTTTTACCATTGGCAACTCCATCAACTATGAAAACTGTTTCCTGGATCTAAAACCAGATATACTAAGTAGATGTTTAGCAAGCAAACCACGGAAGTAGCAATTCAGTCTCTACTGGTCTAGAGTCTGCCTGCAGCCCCAGAATTATGCATTGCAATGGAAAGTTCTGTTATTTCCATGAATGGCTGCAGAAAATGTCTGCCCAACTACAACTAGGCCATACAATTAATTACCTTCCAAAACAGGCTCTCATTCCCATCAGCAAACTGAGGATGGTCTGCTTCACAAATCCTGTACCGAGGGAAGCCATTGCCTTTCTTTGGAAAACTCTGGAGCTCAGTTTTCCCTGCTTCGCACTTTCTCTCCAGTGGACTGTAATATTAACTAAACATTCTCTAGGTCTCTACACTTTAGCTTGATGCATTTTATGTTTCCCCAGTGGACATGACTTCCTTCAGGATTAGATGAACAAAACTGGGCTAATATCTTCTGAGAAGTTGAAGAAATGCTTTTATGAGAGACCACTTGTGTTTTAGACTTTCTGTGGGCAACTGGTTTTCCTTCTGGTACATTTTCTAGTTGCTGAGAAAATTATATCTTTGCTTCAAAGATATAATGGCAAAAAGTTTCTCAGTGAGGCATGAGTCTGGGTCACCAACAAATATATTCCTAAACATTACAGTGTCAGTGTAAGCTCCACACTACTCTTATCAGCAGGTATTGACTCTTTTCTCATAGGAGCTCTGCAAAAAAGTGAAATCCTGATTCTCCTCTAACACCTCTGCTCAACAGCAGATATGGTTTATACTTTCCATGGTTATGATTTCAGCTTGTGAAAGACTTTATTTTACTCTACTTTCTGACTTTTATGTACAATCCTCCATCTTGTGTTCTGCCCTTTATTTCTCTCATTAGTGACTACATTCTACTAAGTGCTACTGAATTTTCAGTCACATGGGAGCTAGATACTCAAATCCCATTAATGTTCAATTAGACAGAGAGTTCTAATGAAAGCCAGTGAAAACCTCAGTCATTATTTTTGACTGTTCTAACCTAACACACTATGGCTCATTTTTCAACCCTGAACTAACATTTTTTTTAATTTTTCTTGCTTTAGTAGATACTGGCAGGACTACCCATTTAAATCTTAACTAGTCATGTATTTGTGCCATGATCTTCTTGTGGTTTTTAAATGTTTTATCTCCTCTTTACAGACAGAAACACTGATGCTATATTTGGCTATATTGTCTTCAGTACTATATTGTAATCAATACATGTAATTTTTCACAAGTTCATTTCTTTCCAGTCATACTGAAATTATTGCAAGAACTCCAAAATCTGCTTCAGTGGAAATCACATGGCAGAGTTAATATTTTCTCATTTCTTGAGGTAAAGAAACGTGCAGTGCAGGGTGATGTCTTCATGTTGTTTGCCTTAACAGGGAAAAGATGTAGGAGGAAACGTATTAACCTGAACATAACAAAACACTTTCAAAACAGTTTGTGATACGTATTTTATATACTTTATCTACTTACTTCCTAAATATTTCTTTACCTCACAGGCTAAATATTGGGGTATCAAAACCTGGAGGCTATTTTACTCATCTGTTAAATTTTACTTTTCTCAAGCCAGTTATTATCATATTTCAAGTCTAAAATTAGGTAAAAAATAGTAATTAGCTAACTAAAATTTATCCTAGCATTTCTTTAACTGAACAGACCTCTCATTTCTTCATTTTTCTTTCTAAAGGAAAAGATAGTTTTGAAGATAAGAGGCAATCATCAGTGTTTCCTCAGTTCACTTCATTTTAATTAAGAACTTATTTCAGCCATCTTTCCCAGCATGCCAGGAAAAAAAAAAAGTTAGGGAGAAAGGCACTAAGGTCATAACAGAATATTCTTACATAGAATATTCTATTCATCCTGCTGTCTCTTTAGGAGCAATTCTTTCTTTAGGAGCAATTCTTTCACATTTTTATGCCTATTCTAATCTGCAGCCTAAACTGAAATCTATTCTCTAATCAGCATAAACTGAGTCCTGCTCACATCACTATTATTCTCCATTGCAGCTCCCCTTTCCTTTTGATATTCTTGACTGCTTCTAAAACACACTAAGTGCATTTCAGTACTGAAAACTACAAATGTAATAATGAATACTATTTTATTTAGATTGTTCTTTTCATCTGGAAAACCACCTAGTTGCATCTTATTTCTGGAAATTTCATAACTCCTGATGACATGAAGCTCAGTGGTACTTTTGACACACCTGGACAGGCTTGAGAAGCGGTCCCATGGAAATATCATGCGGTTTAACGAGGCCATGTACCAAGTGATACATCTGGGTCAGAGCACCTTCCCGTATCAATACAGACTGGGGAATGAGCAGACCAAGAGCAGTCCTGCGAAGAAGGACTTGGGGATGCTGGTGAATGACAGTCTGGACATGAGCCAGCAATGTGCATTTGCAGGCAAGAAAGTTAATCATATTCTTGTCTGCATCAAAAGTAGTGTGGCCAGCAGGCCAAGAGAGGTGATTCTGCACCTCTACTTCTCTCTGGAGAGACCCCACCTGGAGTGCTGCATATGGCTCTGGGTTCCCCAGCACAAGAAAGATATGAACTTGGTGGAGTGAGTCCAGGAGGCCACTGAGATGATTATAGGGATGGAGCATCACTCATATGAGAAAAGATTGGGAGAACTGGAATTGTTCAGCTTGAAAGGAGAAGGATTTGGGTTGGCCTAATTGTGGCTTTCCAGTATCTGATGGGAGTCTACAAGAAAGACAGAGAACAACTTTTTACAGGGGCATGTAGTGATAGGACAATGGGGAATTAATTTAGACTAAAAGAGAGTAGGTTTAGATTAGATGTTAGGAGGAAGTTCTTTGCTGTGAGTATGGCGAAGCACTGGAACAGGGTGCCCAAAGAAGTTGGATGCCTCCTCCCTGGAAGAGTTCAAGGCAGGGTTGGATGCAACTCTGAGAAACCTAGTTTAGTGAAAGGTATCATTGCCCATGGCAGGCGGGTTGGAAGCAGATGATCTTTAAGGTCCCTTCAACCCAAACCATAGAATCCTATGATTCTATGAAAGAATATCTCAGTGCAATTATACTCTGGAAGACTTCACAGTGAAAGTACCATTTACTATTTTTATTTATTATAATTATACTCACCACATAGATATTGTTGGTTACACGTGGTATTTTTCTTTCCACTCTTTTTGCTGACGAAGCAGATTATTTTTTTTTTTTCATAAGCCATTAAGCCATCTCCCTCTAACCAGACACTGTCATTCCTGTAGCCCTTGGAAGTTTTGGAATTCATGATGGTGGACCAGATGAATATTTCCTGCAGAAACTGCAGCCTGTGGAGATGAGCCCAAGCTGGAGCAGGTTTATCCCAAAGGAATACAGTCCATAGAGTTGAGAAGAAGTGTAAGGATGAGGGAGTGGCAAACAGGAACTCAACTTCTCATTCTCCATCCTCCTGCTTGGTGGGAGTGGAGGAATTAGAAGTCTCCAGAACAGAGTAGTGAAACTGAACCTGGGAAGAAGAAGAAGAAGTGAGGAAGACATTGATTTAATTAGTCTTTTTTTCTCATTTTTCCAATAAATTGGCAATAAATTAAATTAATTTTCCTCAAGCCAAGCCAGTTTTGCCTGTGACAGTAATTGGTGAGTGACCTCTTTTTCTTTATCTCAGCCATCAGCTGTTCCATTTTATTTTCTCCCCTTGTCCTGTTTAGGACAGGAAGTTAGAGAGCAGCTGGGTGGATGTCTGGCAGCCACCCAGATACGACCCAAGGGCAACCCACTGCAAGTTTTTATATGTCCTTGGTCCAGGGAACTTACCAAAGATAAGATTCTAAGATTAGGAGCAAGTTTGTAGATTCTTCCCAGATCAACAGATAGCTTCTACTTTAGAGGACAGAACTTTTAGCTGCAGACCTTTCCTCTTTGTTTCTAGGTTGTTTGGGGTTTTTTTTAACAAGTTAGAAAGTTGGTTTTGACTAGTTTAATTATGGATATTTTGAATTATACAATGTTCCTTTTTTGCTGAGTAGCATTATATAAGTAAATAACAAATATGATTTATTGTACAACAGTGATTAAGTAAGCATAGTGTGTTTTAGTAAACAGCTTCATTGTATTAGCAAAGGGTAATTTTGCACATGCTGATGAAACACCAATCTTCAGGATTTTGTGTGTCAAGAAATGAGATAGTTATGAGCTTCTCATTTTTACCATTTTATCAAAGTGCATCCACTGGAACACTGCATACAAGTAGAAACCACTTCTACTGGAATGTGGCAGTATGAAATATTGTTCACTAACCATTCCCATTACTCATGTTAGATAGAAGCAGGATGACATCAAAGGAATCTAACTGCAGAGACTCGAGTGGTGAATAAAACTAATTAGAGTCACATTTAATATCTTTATGTGGTTTATGTCAAACTAACAGTATGCCTGTACTTACTCATGGCAAGTAATAGGTCTCTTAATTTTTCCACAATAAATCACTATAGTTCTCCAACTCAGATAATACTTGAATAATGTGAAATTACAAGAATTTTGTTAGAGAAGTATTTTAACCTTCAGTCTACCTTGCCAGAAGGAATGTTAATGTATAAAACCAGTTTTATGGTTAATGTTTCAATCTGAGGTGTGAGATAATAATAACTTCTATTTTCAGCCCCAATATAGACTACTTACATAAAAAAAAAAGGACCATGTTACTTATTATGAATAGACTGGTTTAAAAAAATATCACTAGCAATAAGAGAGGGGTTTCTTCCATTTTCTTTTATATATATCTTATCCTATGAAAATAAAAAAATAATTCCTCAGAATTAGTGAAGTCACTGGGTCTGTAGTGGGGCTACACTATTATAAGTCAGAGAAAAACTGGGATCATTGAGTATAAATACGAGGAAATAAACCCCAATATTTTTCCTCACGCAAACACAAGTGATCTGAATTATTGACTTTTTGATGAGAATAGTTTTCCTATGTTTAAATCTACAAAAGCAAAATCAAAAGGGAGTTACAAAGCCATTCACTTCCACTCTGTAAAACATATGGCATCTAAGATCTATGTGAAAGGTGATTCCACTTTACCTTTGAAAATTAAGACACATTATATATTATAAAGGAATTGTATCTACATCAAATTAGACGCAATAATGCTAATCATTCACTTGAAAGCTAGGCACCCCAAATCCATTTTGAAGATCACAGAATCATAGAATGTCCTGAGTTGAAAGGGAACCACAAGGATCATTGAAGTCCAGCTGCTGGCCCTGCACAGGACAGCCCCAAAAGTCACGCCTGTGACTGAGAGCATTGTCCAAATGCTTCTTGGACTCTGGCAGGGTTGGTGTTGTAACCTAATTGAAACAGGCACATTGAATCTATCCTAAAATAGAATAGAATAGATGTTCAAAATAGGTGAAATGAAAAGGCACATCACTACTTTTTCCGCTTTCAGATTTAAACAGAAGATTAAGAAATGTAATTTAAAGTTAGGTGAGACAAGTTAAATCAGATTATATCAATGTTGTCTTATGTCATTTCATTAAAAAAATAAAAAATAATAATTAAAAAAAGCCATACTCATTTGGTTTGTTATTCATTATGACTTAAGGAGATTATATATAAAAAGATGTCTGGCAATGCCCATGAAGATGTAGGTCAAGAAAATTATGTTTGCCTCCAAGTGCAATTCTTATAAGCAATGATAGCAGAGCCTTCATAAGAGATGGTACGATTTTACTCCAAAATACAGGTACTTCAAGGTGGAAAAGACAGCTATATGCAGATAAATGGCATCCATGGCTGTTACAGATTGTTATTTAATGGAATTTCTAATTAGTATTCTTTTTTAGCACTAATAAGCATCAAGTAATATCAATATTTAATACAAAGAAATATTAAATGTGTGCAATAATAATAGAACAAAATCAAGTAGCTCAAAATTCTCACAAAATCATAAAACAATCTATGTTTATATCCGAGCAAATTTTGTTCTGGTTGTAATTACACTGATGAATGTTGCAGATTGAATCTTCCTCATTTAGAGACACATTATCATTGTTGAAAGGGAATTTTCTTCTGTTTCCTTCTGTTCACCCACACATATGCAAATATGAGCTTTTAAAGTGTTTTCTCCTTATAAAACGCCACAATTGTGCATTTCATGAAACACACAATCAAGGATGTATATGCTCTGTATATGCTAAAGGAGTAGTTATTTTTAGCAACTTTCAACAAGCTTCTGTATAATAATTTGCGTGTCAAAATGCCTTATTTCAAAATTGCTAACTTATATGTTCCCTAATGAAAGGTAATACTAGTGTTTTCCCAATATAGAGAATTGTCCTAGTTCAGCAGGA
>WBMV01009404.1:51339-65091 GCA_013396655.1 Campylorhamphus procurvoides | reverse complement strand
GCAAAGAACTTCACGTTCCTGGCAAAACGTGGGCTGGGGGACGGGGCTGGTTTGTGTTGGCCAAGGGTCAACCTTCCAGTGAAACTCACAGCCTGTGTCACCACACACAGGGAACAAGGGATACTTTTCCTGGTTTCTGCCTGATTCCTGGGAATATTGGCCCAAAATTGGTTCCCTCTTTCACTCAGCTCCGTACCTGGCATGTCCCACCACAAAGAGCTGTGGATGTTCCTTCTCACCCTTTCCCAAGCCCCTTTTTTTGGATTCAGAGTCACAGAATATCCTGAGTTGAAAAGGACCCACAGGGATCATCAAAGTCCAGCTCATGCCTTCCCAGAGCTCTCTGGATCTTTTCTTACCAGCTGGAGCTTTGATCCACCTGATGATTCCAGCATCCCCCACCTCTGCTGGCACATCCATTCCCCATCCCAAAAGGGACCTGGGTACATGGAGAGCATGAAGGATCTCAAATAAAGACATTCAAGGCCAACACTGGACCATATTTTAGTGCCAGGTGTGGACAATTGCTTTTGCTCTTCCATTCCCATTTTACTGGGGTATTGGGAAATTCAGAAAACTCTATCCATCAGTTTTGACACATGTTTGAGTACCAAAGATGGACAGTTGAGCGTGGTCAGGAACCCCCACCCTTCTCCAAAGGCCAGGCAATCCCATTTCACCTAAAACCTTGATTGTGGAAACACTGCACCTTGTTCCAAAAAACAGAAAAATACTTAACACATAAAAATTTTCATGGCTGGTTGAAAAATCAAAATCCAGACTTGCTAAATCGGCCTTCAATTTTAAATTCAGCTTAATTAAAAATAAAATGCAAGTGGTAGAGTGACTATGTGAGTCCTTTCCTGGACCTTCCTGGAGGGAGCCTGAGGTCTTTAAGAGCAGAAATGTGTCCTGAATGCTTCAATGGATAAGGCCAGCCATTGGCCATCCTTTTCCATGTTTATCCAACATCCCAGACAGAGGAATGAGTCCTTAGTTTTTAAGCCAAGTCCTCTTGACATCCAATAAAAAAGGAGAATTCTGAATTAGGGTGGTCATTTTGGGCAGTGCAGCACTGGGAGATGTTCTGTTCCTCCACAAGGGTTCAGGATGTCACACAGAAGAAAAGCTGGCCCGGAGAAACGGACACACAGGATGAAATCCAGCACCACAGACACGTGGCCTATTCCTGGGCAGGCTCAAACTTCTGCAAGACCCTCAGGGCTCTGCAGCTGGAACGACCACCTGGAGTAAAACCCAGTTAGGAGTGTTGGCTGAGCACTGGAAAACCACGAAGTGCTGCAGCAGTGAGAAATAAATCAGATTTTTAGGCTCTTTTGGGCACTTCCAGTCTGCAAAGAAGAGTAATCCTACAAGATCACCACAGGACTTGAGTGTCCTGGAGTTGTTCTTGGCAGCTTAAAAACCCGATCCCAGAACAAAGGTCTGAAGTAGAACGAGCACCAATAAATGACAGCTGTAAAATGCCATGGACAGCCTGATAATCCAGAGGTGAAAACCCTGACAGCTGAGGGATTTAATGACTGCAGATCCAAGGAAGACAAACCTTCTTGCCTCCAGAGCTGGCAAATAACTCGGGAGTGCCAGCACGACATTCTGGAGAGCCATTTGTGCTCATTACTGGTCTGTGTTTTTGTCGCTGAAATTACCTACACTGTGTGTCTTGCAAATTATCTCCCCAGAACAGCATGTAACTCTCAATGAAGAACCGGGAGGAAGAGATGAATGGGCCTGTGTTCTATTTTTGCCTCCTTCTCTTGAGGAAATCTTAGTAGTTACTATAACAACCCTGGCCAGATCCCATCTTGTTTAGTGTGGTAACAAACAGCAAACAAAAAAGCTCGGGTTTGCTTTTAAAAAATCGCAGCCTCCGTGAATTTCCTCTTTCAGCTCCGTGGGGAGAGAGGGGAACTTTGGCAGAGAAAGGACCCCTGGCCCAACGAGGCTGACAAAGGGGTGGCACAGAAAGGGAACAAAAGTGTCAAACCCAGGCTTGGGCTCAGATGTTCCTCACGTGGCTCCGAGGGGTTCAGGTAGTTTTAGCAAACAGTCTCAAAATTTCAGGAGAAGACACAGCTGTCTCGTATCCCTTCTGGAAAAGTCAAGCACGTTCTTTTTAAGCAGAACCTCCAAAGAGAAGCAAACCAGGAGCAAACTTTACAACGTGCAACAGCTCCAAATGCCAACGAGCTCCGCTCGCCGGCTTTCAGCACGATGCAGCATTGCTGTGAGAGCTGATAATGTCTAAGCTTACACTTCATCTCCACTTCAACAGCAGAAAAGAGGTCTGTCTACAAGGTTGTGCTCCTGTTTCAATATTTATTGTGGCTTGATTTCTCTGCTGGTGCCTGTAGGATGAAGTGTCACTCGAGATTTTACAGCATCGCTCCAGGGGAAAAACCCCGCAAACCACGGCTTGCCTTGGTGTGCATCATCCCTTTGCCTACCCCTTTTTCTCGTAGGAAAAGCTGGAGCACTTCTCGTGGTGGATGATGGGGTCTCAGCTCTCACAATAGGGTGCTAGACAGACCATCTGCGCCCGGAGGATGTTCCTACAAACCTCAGCCCACGAGCAGTGCCAGGGATGCACCGCGCGAGGAGAGTCGGAATCGCGCGCTCCACGACGGGGGCTCCACCACCATGTGTCCACCTGGGCAACACCATCCCAAGGACAACAGGGCTTTGGGATGAGGCTGGGGTGTTGCCTTGGGAGCTGGAAAACAGCTGGGGTTTGGAATGCAGCTCAGCTCAATGAGGGAGGGAAGGGGCCACCACCCATCCTTGGCTTTATGGCTATGGATGTGCTGTTAGCCAAGTCAGAGCCTGGCCATGAGTCTGCACCAGCGTGACCTCGGGCATGGTTTGGATTCAAAGCATCCAGCCCTCTGCCCAGTGGGTCCCAGGGGCTGACTGGGGGTTACTGGGGGCTGGGACAGCTGCCTGAAGCACCGCTCGGAGAGGGAGGGCTCTCAGCTGCACGGCCAACCCAACACCCACCACCTGGCTCAGCCCTGGGACACGGCCAAAGCCATCACCTCAGTCCCAGAACAACTGAATTGTTTAGGTTGGAAAAGCCCATGAAGGTCATCAAGTCCAACCATCCCCTAGCACTGCCAAGGCCACCATTGACCATGTCCCCAAGTGCCACATCCACATGGATATTAAATCCCTCCAGGGATGGGGACTCCACCCCACCCTGGGCAGCTGTGCCAGGGCTGGGGAAGGAATTCCAAGAAGGAATTTCCCCAATATCCCACCTGTCCCAGCCTGAGGCTGTTCCCTCTCCTCCTGTCCCTGTTCCCCTCCCCAGCTCCCCCCTCCTGGCAGGGACTTGCAGAGCCAGAAAGTCCCCCCTGAGCCTCCTTTTCTCCAGGCTGCTGTTCAGGAGGAGAAACAACCAAACGAGAGATGCCAGCAGGAAAGTATCCCACGTCACACTGAGCTGGTGGCCACCTCCAGGAACCCCTTGTTGACATCCCTCGTTGCCATCGCTCCAGCACCGTGGCAGGCCAGGGGACACCCACATTGGGTCCCACAGATGTTTGCAGACACACACGAGTCAGACACCTCCATCCAACACTGAGCTGTCACCTTGCCCCTCTCCCAAGGGCACAATGTTTCTGGCTGGAAGATCTGTGCCTTGTCTTCTCTTGGATCCCACCCGAGGCCGGCACATGGCTCGGAGCTGCCTCCAGAATCCCATATGTGCACATACAGACCGTAAGAGGAGTCATTATGTCAGGAGCACGACAACATTCCTGCCACAGAATCAACACAAGAGGGGCAAGCTCTGCACTGGAGGGTCTGCAGAGGAAATCCACTGGTGGGACGAGGCACGCTGGGACACTTTGCCTCTCGCCCTGCTTGGATTAGGGTTTTGGGGTGGATGATCCGCCGAGGGCGGGAGTTTCTCCGGTGTCACGTTCAGCCCAACGATGACTTACTGGCACGTGACCCAAATCAAGGCTCTTCTGGCCACCAGCAGCTCCAGCGCCACGTGGGGCAGGGAAATCCAGCTGTGCTTTGCCACCAGCCACGCGGCAGCTCCCGATTTTGTCTCGCTGCTCCCCGGATGACACATACGGCAGACTTGACTCCAGCTGGCCCCATTGTATTGGATCCACAGTGACAGACAACAGGAGCCAGAAACTTTTTGTTCGAGTGGAGCCAGCAGATGTGACACTGAATAAACACAGACAGTCAATCTGCTGAGTAAGAAGGTATCGTTCATATAAATAACATACATCTAATCCTGCTTCCATCTTAAACCCAAATATGGGAATGCAAGATGCTCGGAGCTCGGCAGGCTTAGGCTTTGAACAATGAGATGAAGTGAGAGCAGAGAACACGCAGCCCCTTCTCAGCTCAGCTTCTCTCCTAGTTTTCACTCTTGCTTGGAATTATTAGCAGATCTTTCTCCAGGAAGGGCTTCCCACGGAGCGTTAACAGCGTGTCCAGGTTAATGTCAGATGGGATAAGTTTCCCGTCTCAAAAGATCTGCTTCTCCCGATGGAGCTTAATTACAGAGCAATTAAAAGTATTACTGCAATCCTTTTAACCTCACACACCTCAGAGCAGGCACTGCAGCCACTGAGGGTTCTCTCGTGGTCTCAGAGACAGGACCTGTTGGCCTCTGAAATGACACATTTCCCACTTATTGGAAGAGTTTGCAAATTTGCAGCTGCCAGAAAAAAAATCATTTCATGAGGGAGCCAGTAATGAGGTGAATTAGCACCGGAGCAAACCTGCTCTTTAGGGGTGGCTGCACCCCTGACATGAGGCTGGGGCTTTGTTTCAACTCAACCGCACTCAGAAAGCAGGAGAAACTGGTGGGGGAGTTGGACAGAGACAATGGTTCCACCAGAAGCCACCACAGATAAAAGCACAACGAGGTGCGACAGAATCCAGTCCCCAAGGGTTGCTCCTTGAGAACCTGGGAAAGGCAAGAAGTTCTTAATTGTGTCAAGGATCTGCTTTATTGAAAAACAAATGAGTAAGAGAGGAGACTAATTACACTCGATGTCACTCGATTCCCCACGCTGAGGGATCCCTCCAACCCTCCTCTGAGCACAGCCACCGGCTCGCCCTGCTTGGATTACACCAGCAATTAAACAAAGGACATGGAGAAATCAAATATTAGCACACTGCCCAGCATTTTCCATGGGATTAACCTCCATCCTCATTAGACACTCATTTATCCCTCTTTTTATCCACTTTCCTAGCGAGCTCCTCCAAGCCAAACAGCAATTTATTTGTTCCCTGAGAAGCCCAGGCCTGGAAGAACCTCAGCCATCTGTCAGTGGGCAGGAGCTCTCCAAACACGGCTGTGCCTCCCCAAACCCTTCCTAGATTTCCATTTGCCACCTCAGCCATCCAAGGAGACTGAAGAGCTTTGAGTTCTACACATGTGGATTATTACAATGGATTATTTCCAAGCAGGGCAAGCAAAAAGCAGATTTTGTGCCCCAGGAAGGGCCCTGTGTGACCCCAAGTGTCTGTTTTGTCAAGAGAACTTCTCCAGGGAAAGGGAATTCATGTGGGTATCACAAAATGTGCTGCAGGTCTACTGAGGCATCACTGTCATAGCATTCAAATTCCCCAAAATACTGGAAAAAGAATATTTCTGTCCTTGGAAAGCAACCAGCTATTCCTGAAGAGCACAAAGTTCAGTCCTACCCTTATTAAACCCCCCAGAAAGACACCAAACCTCTCTTGTTTGTTCAGGCTCAGTTTGGGGTCCCAAATTGCTTCATTTTGACAACTATCTCCATGGGCCACCTGGATTTTGTCCTTTTTCTCCCCTCTGGGTCTCACCTTCTTGGAAGAACCTCATAAAAAAAAATGGGAAGTGCATTTACGCCACTCTGAACTCCCAACCTTACCAACCTCCCCAAAAACCTGGAACAGCTTGGAAAGGGGACCAGGGGAAGGGAGAAAAGCACCTGGTTGAGCCAAAGGAAGGACACACCAAAAGTAGGATTGGGAATTTTGCCTTTTCCCTGCATTGATGCCACGGTGTAAACCCAAGAGTTTGGTCGTGCCCTGAGCACAGTTAGTCCACCCAGAAGGAAATAAAGAGATTAAATTACATACTTACACATGCCCTGGGTTTTAAAGGAGATGTGAGACTGTCATCAGAAGGTGGAAATTAAATGAAATTTTAAATAAAAAGAAGTGGATGGATGATCTCCAACCACAAGACTTTTCCTCCCATAAAAGAGGCAAAGAAAAGAAGCTGAGACATAAGAAAAGCCACCAAAAAGTTGAGCAAAATCCCCTGTTTCTGTCCTACTGCTCCTCGACTCACCTGGAACAGGTTCCTCCTAAACATCCTGAGAGAAGACAAGTTTATGGAAACCCACCAAATACCAGCTCTGCAAAGCTTTCTAGTGCAAAGACACCTGCCCAGGGTGGGGACTTCACCACAAACCCCAAAGTGCTCCTTCAACACACACTGCCTTGCACTGGGCACAGAATCAGGGAGTCATGGAATGCTTCGGGTTGGGAGGGACCTTTAGGACCATCCAGTGCCACCCCCGGCCATGGGGACACCTTCCACCAGCCCAGGGTGCTCCAAGCCCCATCCAACCTGCCCTTGGGCACCTCCCACTGCTTAAACACTGAGTCTCTGCTAAGGAAGGAGCAGCTCCAAGCCTTTGGTGTGTAGGGTGGGTTTCATTCTGGCCCAAGTGTTGGCACGCTCTCCAAAGAGCAGCTCAAACATCTGCAAAGAGCTCTGGATCCTCAGGGAACAGGGTGATTCCTCCTTGGAATTGGGATGTTCTCCTGCTCTTGGGTCACCTCTCAGGACTTTGGAAAACTGATCTCAGGTTTGATGTGAAAGGAGAACCTTCAATTTGGTGGTGGAAGAAAAGCTGCTTTATCTTCTGCTGTTCCCTCAGGTGGACACACAAAGCACTCAAAATCAACAGCATGGTACACCTTATCTTTATGTTTTTTGGGTTTTTTCNAAACATCTGCAAAGAGCTCTGGATCCTCAGGGAACAGGGTGATTCCTCCTTGGAATTGGGATGTTCTCCTGCTCTCGGGTCACCTCTCAGGACTGTGGAGGCTTTGGAAAACTGATCTCAGGTTTGATGTGAAAGGAGAACCTTCAATTTGGTGGTGGAAGAAAAGCTGCTTTGCTTTCTGCTGTTCCCTCAGGTGGACACACAAAGCACTCAAAATCAACAGCATGGTACACCTTATCTTTATGTTTTTTGAGGTTTTTTTTAAATAAATTGCTAATTTAGGAGAAAAAGATTATTTAAAGTTCCTCTGGGTCTTTTCCCCCCCTGCCAACACAGGGCAGTTCCCCACGAGCTACACTGAGCAGTTCAGCTCCCTGTGCTTTGAGGGTTGATTGCAGGTGTATTTTCATCTCAAAACTACCCCACCTCAAAAAGAAAAAGGGAAAATAAAAGGGGAAAAGCAAAATCCCAAGTTTTCTGGCCAAGAGGCAGAATTTCAGAGCACAAAGTAGGAATATCCCTTCTGTCCATCCCCCATCACCCTCAGTCACTGCTTGAGGAAAAGCAAAGAGCTGCAATAATTCTGCACAACACTCAATGGAAAGAAAGGACTAGAGACCCAAAAATCCTGCTCCAAACAGGGCAAGAATTAAGGAAAAAGGTACAAAAGGTGTTTTTTGAGTGCAGTCTCTACAAAAGCTTCACAAACCCACCCAACTCGTGCCCTCCATGGAATTAATATTTGCTCTCTCACCCCCTCAACTGTATTTTTTTTCCATGAACACCTGTAGGAATTTTCCTTCTGGGAAAAGAATAAATCAGGGGCAGGTTTGCCTGAAACCAGCTCAGCAGGCAGAGGGAGGTGGGAGGTGTGGATTCTCTGATGGATAACACAAAGCAAAGTTTCCATTTGGATTTAAGAGGGCTCAGTTGGGCAATCAATCAACTGTGAGACACAAATCCACTGGAAACCGGGTTTCATTACTCGTGCTGCTCACAGAAGAAATTGGTTTTAATCTAAAGCTGTTCTAATAAAGAGGCCCTGCCAAAGCCAAGGAGTGTGGGGATTACCTCAGTCACAAAGAGGGTGCGTGGGTCGATGATGTCCAAGAAGTGCCTGAATCTGCCATAAAATGAAGTCTGGAAAACAGGAAAAGAAAACAAAACGTGTTCAGCGAGAAATTGCCTTTCACCTGCTGCAGAGAAAGCTTTGATTTCCTCCAAAAACTGAAGTATCAGCTGAAAATAGATAATATTGGATGTATTTACTGGTCGTTTGTGATAGGAAGCCTGGAAGGAAAAAGTGAGGATCTGGATCCTGCTAATGGGACACCAATCCACATGTTTTAATAAAGGGAAACCATCAAGCTGCTAAAATACCCTTTTTTTTTCCCCCAAAAATGAAATCTTGCCTGTGGGACTCCTGGGAGATGCCTGAAGCCACAGAAACCCAACGTGCAGCTCCAGAGCTCCCACACCGAGCAACGTTCCCGAGGGAATTCCCATCCTGAGACATCTGGACCACGATCCCTGTGCTGCTCCTCCTCATTCCAGCACCACAGGGTCATGGATTTTGGGAATAGGTACCATGGGGTGAGAAGCTGTGGAATCCCCATCCCTGGGATTGTCCAAGGGCAGGTTGGATGGAGCTTGGAGCACCCTGGGCTGGTGGGAGGTGTCCCTGCCCGTGGCAGGGGTGGCACTGGATGATCTTCAGGGTCTCTTCCAACCCAAACCATTTATAGGATTCTCTGGATCCCTTTCTGGCCCTGCTGCTCCCAGCAAGGGCACCTTTACACAGCATTATCCCTACACAAACACACCCAGCTGGGATTTTTCCAGATGTGCCTCTGAGAACAAGCCCAACTAGACCAGGTTGCCCATCCAAGCTGGCCTTGAACAGTTCCAGAAGCAAGAACAGAACCTGAAAGAAGGTGGGGGACATCTGTGGAAGAGGATGGGAAGATCATGGGCAGCTCCAAAGGAAAGAAGAGCAGGTTTGAGTCAGCATTTAGAAACTTAAATAAAATAAAACCAGAATTCATTCAAACTCAAAACACCAGACCATGGAATACTGACCTATTAAGAGCCCTCAGGATACATTTACAACGTCACAAAGACAGGCCTGGAGTGTGGATTCAGCACCAGGAGCAGCATTGGCAGCTCTCTCTGAAACGTGCTGGTTCTTCCCTGCTCCAATAACACAGAAAAAGCAGGAATTCTGCCTCCCCATCCCAGCACAAATCCCTCTCCAAGGGCTCCAATCCCCCATCCTCAGCTGTTCCCAAACCTCTCTGTTCTTTCCCCATGCTCTGGAAACCCCACAATGAAAAGGAACACCCCACAATGAAACCAAACAGCCACACAGAGCTCTGGGGTGGGGGGGAAAGCAAAGGGGTTTTTAATTAGCGTGGATTAATTATCACCGATTCTGGTACTTTTATTGCTTTCCTGGGCTTGACATTTTGCTGCCTCGTTTTTCTTGTGGGGATGAAGCTCCTGCAGATGCCACTGTCCCTTCCCACCCTTCCCAGTGGTGCAGGGCTGGATGTGACTCAGCCCTGAGTCACCCACCGGGTCCATCCTGACGTCCTCCCTTCTCCTCAGCTCCCACCTTCCCTCATCCCAGCCTCTCCCACTGCCCAGTGGAGGAGCCACAGCAGTTGGAATGACGTGGTTGAAGCAAGAAGAGGATGGGAGGGTGGTGAGGGGGGTTAAATTCCCGTGGTCTCCACTTCTCCCCTGCTTTGATCGTGGTGATAAGTCGTTTCACAGGGAGAAAAACCGTATGAAATAGGATTAAATGGAACATCAGTGATTCACACCCCCTTTCCCAAGGTGTAAATGTCATGGAAGGGGAAGGAGACTGTGAGTACAAATATCACTTCTGAAGTAGAGGTTTCAACCTCCCAAACTGCTGAGGCTCTCAGGGAGCCCGTTCTGCATCCCAGGGCTGTGGTTTGGCTGGCCCAAAGCTCAGCAACACCCAGCTCGGGACATGTTTGAGCAACTCAAACCCATCCTGATGGAATCCCATTCCCACCCTCCCTGCTCCTCTCCTGCCCAGGGCTGACCTGGTGCTTCAGCTCAGAGGACCCAAAGGCTAATCCCTAAATCATGGAATCACAGCATGGTTTGGGTTGGAAGGGACCTTAAAGCTCATCCAGTGCCACCTCTGCCATGGGCAGGGACACCTCCCACCAGCCCAGGGTGCTCCAACCAGGCCTTGGACACTCCCAGGGATCCAGGGGCAGCCACAGCTTCTCTGCCCAACCTGGGCCAGGGCCAGAAGGAATGAAGGATTCATTTCCAGCTGGTGCTGCCTGCACTTGTCCAGTCTGTGGTCAGAGAAGCCCCAGGGCAAGGGCAGGACCGTTCGAGTGGAGTCAGGACAAGATCCCCCAGGATCCCACAAGGAAAGTCATGGAGCAAGGTCACCCAAGGCCAACTGCTGGGCTGGGAGCAGACTGGGCTGTTCCAGTGCCTGCTTCCTAAAACATAAAGGAACCACCCTCTTGCAATGGTTAATTCAAATAAAGGACCAGAGGAGCACATGGATGCTCCTGCCCTAGGCTGGAACCCAAGGAGGAACCCAGTGCTGAAGGACATCTTGGAGCAAGGGCAAGCTGTGACAGGACAACGGGATGGCTTCAGGCTGGGAGAAGGTAGATTTAGGTGGGAGATTGGGAAGGAATTGGTGGCTGGGAGGGTGGGCAGGCCCTGGCCCAGGTTGGTCAGAGAAGCTGTGGCTGCCCCTGGATCCCTGGGAGTGTCCAAGGCCAGGTTGGACGGGGCTTGGAGCAACCTGGGCTGGTGGAAGGTGTCCCTGCCCATGGCAGAGGTGGAAAGTGATGGATTTTAAAGTCCCTTGCAGGCCAAACCATTCCATGGTTCCATGAGCTCTGACCCTCAGGAATGCAGAGGGAGCAGGTGAGGAGCTCCAGCCCATCCTCCCTCCCCTAAAACAGCCACCAAGACCCAACTCCCCGCTGTGGTTTCCTCTCTCTCTGTGTTCCCACGGGCTCTCTAAAGCCCCATTCCATGAAGCTGCTTTCCCTTGGTGCTTTCAGGAGATGCCTGGACATGAAAAACTGCCCTTAGAAGTCTCCCCCCAAGGGGATGGTGGTGCTCGACCACCCCACCCTCTCCAGCAGAAGGACTATTGTCACCCTGAGGCTCCAACTTTGACACCTCCATTAAAACCAAAACCTTCCTGCTCCCTTTCCAAAATCCCAAGAAGCAGGATGAGCTGCACTCCCATGGCAATGATTTATCCTTCAACTCATCCTGCTCAGCTCAGGGTTCCTCACCCCACCCTGGGACAGCACAGAGGACCAGCCAGTGACAAATTCCTCTCTGCTGCCTCTACTCCAGGGTCCTTCCAAGGGGGAAATTCAACCTCCTTCACTCCCCACCCAGGCCAGGATTTTAAAGAGAACACCAAGGAAAAAATATGAGTCTGAACAGGTTTTGGTTTGTTTTGTTAAACCACAATGACTGAGTGCCTCGTTCCTCCACAACAAAAGCCCTCTGAGAACCACATCAAAGGGAACCAAGTTCAAAGCAAGAGCCACGTTGTCTTCTCCAGGTTCCATCTCACCATCACCACGCCCTCCTGCAGTTTCTTTGCCACCACTGTGCAGCCCCTGAACCCAAAATTCCCTTTTTCTTCCTTCTGTCCAGCCACAGGACATCGGGTTTTTCCTTTTCAGGTGCCTATGGGACCTTGTGGGTTGTCTTTCCATCATCCAGGTCATTCCTTGCTTCCTGGGTTTATTCTCCTGACCAAAAGCCATCAAAATTTTTTTAATTCAAAATTAATTTTCCCAGAGCTGCACATAAAACAAAAGGCAAAACAAAAAAGATCAAATCCCAGGAAATTCAGAATTTTAAGGGAAATTCCTCCCTGGGAGGGTGGGCAGAGAAGCTGTGGCTGCCCCTGGATCCCTGGAAAAGCTCAAGGTCAGGTTGGATGGAGCTCTGACCGACCTGGGGTTGGGGGCACTGGATGTTTTTTCCAACCCAAACCATTCCATGATTCTCTGATTCCATGAAATGCCACGGGAATGGGATGACAGTACCAAGCCCTACAACATGTTGTCCACCAAACCCTGATTTCCAAGAGAATTCTGGATGGTTCCCTCTCACCAGGCTCATCTCCAGCTCTGCTGTCACACCCCACCAAGGGCTGGAGCTCGTGAAAGGCCCAAAACTTTGACCTTCAGCCCCCAAAAACCTCCATCCACGGTGCTTTTTTGCCGCTTTATTCCTCTAACATCTGCTGTAGTAAACACTTCTCTGGGAGAAAACTGAATAACACAAATTTCCTGTGATTAATTGTGCCTATTTTGGGCCCTCTTCTTCTCACCAGCCTGCATCGAGATGAAGTGGCTGGGAATATTAATTCCCAGGGCACAGCANAAGGAAGGAAAGGAAGGAAAGGAAGGAAAGGAAGGAAAGGAAGGAAGGAAAGGAAGGAAAGGAAGGAAAGGAAGGAAACTGCTCCTTGGAGGCTCGAGGAATTTGAAGAAGAGCAGTGAGAGAAGGTAAGTGACCATTTCCAAGGTGTTTGTCACCTTTAAATGGGAAAGGATTCCAAGAAGCCTGTGCTGGGCAGCCCTGGGAAGAACAGGAGACACGGGCAACTTCAGTTTAATTACAGCCTGATTGTACAGGGGATTTAATTAAGCCAGAGCAAAAGGCATGCAGACCTGGGGGGTGGGGTGAGTTAAAAATCAGGCTTATGTCAGCTTTAAATTAATTAGGAAGAGATTTAAGCTAAACCGAGCAAAATGAAGACAATTCAAGCCATTGAGCCCCTGGCCTGTGACAAGGCATGGCTGGGTATGTGTCATTTCACACACACTTGTGGTCCAAGTTTGGGCTAAAACTATGGAATTTCAGTCCTTTCATGCCCTTAATTTGACTTTCCAGTGTTAAAGAGCCAAGATCCAAATGGGAGTGGCTCCTGCAACCCAGTGACACCAGTGACAGCCCCGCCTGTGCTCTGCTCAGCACGGCCAGGACGTGGCACAGGAACATTTCCCAGGTGTAAGTGCAGTTCTAGGGGTTTACAACTTGTAGCAAAAGGCACAAACAAACAAACTCCCCGTTTAAAATCCAGCCCTGGATGGTGGAATGGGGGACCAACCTTAAATAAANCATGATTCTCTGATTCCATGAAATGCCACAGGAATGGGATGACAGTACCGAGCCCTACAACATGTTGTCCACCAAACCCTGATTTCCAAGAGAATTCTGGATAATTCCCTTTCACCAGGCTCATCACCAGCTCTGCTCTCACACCCCACCAAGGGCTGGAGCTCGTGAGATGCCCAAAACTTTGACCTTCAGCCCCCAAATCTCCATCCATGGTGCTTTTTTGCTGCTTTATTCCTCTAACATCTGCTGTAGTAAACACTTCTCTGGGAGAAAACTGAATAACACAAATTTCCTGTGATTAATTGTGCCTATTTTGGGCCCTCTTCTTCTCACCAGCCTGCATCGAGATGAAGTGGCTGGGAATATTAATTCCCAGGGCACAGCAGCTCAGGGGGGTTGTGGATCCAGCTCAGCAAAGCTGGGCAGGAAGGTCCAGCTGACTCCAAGAGAAGGAAAGGGAAGGTTTGGGAAGGGAAGGTTTGGGAAGGTTTGGGAAGGGAAGGTTTGGGAAGGGAAGGTTTGGGAAGGTTTGGGAAGGGAAGGTTTGGGAAGGTTTGGGAAGGTTTGGGAAGGGAAGGTTTGGGAAGGTTTGGGAAGG
>WBMV01009404.1:2920-45994 GCA_013396655.1 Campylorhamphus procurvoides | reverse complement strand
CTCATGGGTCCCATCCCATCCCCGCGGGTCCCATCCCGTCCCCAATCCCATCCCCGCCATCCCCTCTCCCCCCGCGGGTCTCGAACCCGGGTCCCCTCGGGCCGCGCCGCCAGCCAAGGGGTGGGAGGGGGGGCGGTGGCCATGATTGACAGCAGCACCATCCAATCAGCGCGCGTCTCCGCGCCGGGTGGGCGGGGCTAAGCGCCCCTTGGGGGCTCTGCCNGGAAGAGGCTGGAGCAGCAGGAGGGGCTGAGGGAGCTGGGGGGGCTCAGCCTGGAGAAAAGGAGGCTCAGGGGGGACCTTCTGGCTCTGCAAGTCCCTGCCAGGAGGGGGGAGCTGGGGGGGGTCGGGCTCTGCTCCCAGGGAACAGGGACAGGAGGATATTGGGAATGGCCTCAAGTTGCTCCAGGTGAAGTTTAGGGTGGATATCGGGGACATTTCTCCCTGGAAAGGGCTGTCCATGCCTGGCACAGCTGTGGTGGTGTCCCCACCCCTGGGGGTGCTCACAAACCCCTTGGGGACATGGGCAGTGCCAGCCTTTATCATCCATTCTGAGTGATTTTGGGATGCCCTTCCCAAGCCAAACCATTCCCCGCTCCCCTTTCCCTGTGGAAACACCTGCTCTTACCCCGACAGGAGCCCAACATCTGCTATTGACCTTTACAGTGCCCGATGAACAATAAAGAACAGAAAACCTGGAAACGACAAGGATTTATGGGGATAAACCCAAGGTCACCCCAGGCTGGGGGCACAGGGGGGGCACCCAGAGCCGTCTCCAGAATCCTCTTCCCTAGATTAGTGGGATAAGAAGAGTCCAGCTCTTCGAATGTCAGTGAAATTGTTTGTGGGATTAGGATCAATCCCCCGAGGAAGAGCAAAGGGACAACAAACAGAGGGGAGGAGCGGATGAGGCAGGGACAAGGGGGAGGTTTGGGGTGAGAGATTAAAATCAGGATCATCAAGGAGATAAAGGTGGGTCATAAACAGGTTTTCCTTCTAAGGGGGAATTAAAAAATATACCTAAAAGAATCCCTGGTTTTTGCTATGCAGGGAATCATGTTTTGCTGGGGGGTTGCTGCTGCTCTGCTTTGTGGGGATGAGGGTTTTCCCTGCTCTCTCTCCACCTGCAAAACCAATTTCTGGGTTTTTGGCTAATTCAGCCTTGATCCCTTTTGGTGAACCACAAATCTCCTGCAGCTCTGGGTGGAAAAGGGATGGAAAAGGGGCTTGGAGCAGAACCTGCCCCTGGTCGTGTCTGGGGGTGGAAAGTGGAGAAAAACTTGGTTTAATCATTTTTTGGTCATTTCTTCTTAGAGTTGTTGTTAAAATCAAGTTGTTCCAGCATGACTGTCCCTGCCAGGTTGGAAAACCCGGGTCTGCTCAGGAATGGGGAGATGAGGACTGATCCATCCATGGCAGGGACTCATCCTGCCCACTGGAGCAATCCTTGGACCTTGCCCTGAGATTAATCAATTGCTTGTTTTAATTAAGAGGGGCTGCAGGTCCAACCTGCTCCTGACCCCACAGTGACGTTCTCCTCCTCCCTTCTCATCCCCAAAGCTCCAGGGTCAATCCTTGTCCCAAACCCCAGCCCTGTCACTCAGGTTTGTTCCCTTCTCCACCGCCCGGAGCCCGAACCATCTGAAAAGGGAAAATAAAATCATTTTTGCTGCCGTAAAAACTCGACAAGGCAACTCTGCCTCCTCCAAAGGCTCCATCCCATCCTTCCCAAGGCAGGGAAAGCTCTGCCATGAATATGGATGATAACCCAAATCCCTCGGCAAGGGAAACCCCCCTCCCTCCCCTCGCAGCTCAGCCAGATAATTGATACAGTCCCTAATGTTGACACACGAAATGTTTTGTAACAACAGAGGGGAGAGAATCTGTTTATCTAAAACCACATTTGGAGTGACATAAGACTATCACTTTTTTGGTTAAATACCAGAAAGAATATCAATTCTTTGGCTGATATCAATCCAACCAGATCCATTTCGACTGACAACTCGCGTTTCCCTGGATTGGGGAAGGAGGGGGGTTGTTGTTTCCCTGGATTTCAGTCAACAATGATGTTTCTTTTCTTTCCACCTTTTTTTTATTTGGAGGGGGGACAAACCCACCCACCCCAGGCATTGTGTGAGCTCTGAAACTGGGTGTGCTGGGTGTGGTTTCTGTGAGAGGGTGTTGGAAGTTTCCCCCGTGTCCATGGAGCCGATTCCATGGACAATTCCAGGATGCTGGACAAGGCCGAGCCCATCAGGGATGGTGGTGGAACCTCTGGGGTAACACAGGGAAGAAAGAAGGGGGAAAAGTGCTGTGAAACAACAGTGGGAGAGAGGAGTGAGGATGTGTGAGAGGGACACCCTGCAGACCCCCAGGGCAGGGCAGCAGGAGGGGCAGGAGGTGCTCCAGACTCCCTGGAAATCCATAGGGAAGACCATGGAGAAGCAGCCCATGGAGGTCCATGGGGTGCAGAGACCCCCAGGGAGACCCCACACTGGAGCAGGGGGATGATCCCATGGGAAGCCCACGCTGGAGCAAAGGAGCTGTGGAGAGAGCAGCCCACCCTGGAGGACTGAGCCCTTGGAAAGAGGGATCCACGCTGGAGCAGTCCATGGGAAGGACTCAAAGTTCATGGAAAAGTGTCTCCCGTGGGAGGGACCCCACGCTGGAGCAGGGAGATGCCCGAGGGGGGCTGTGATCCCATGGGAAGCCCACCCTGGAGCAAAGGACCTGTGGAGAGAGGGATCCACACTGGAGCAGTCCATGGGGAGGACTCAAAGTTCATGGAGAATTGTCTCCCGTGGGAGGGACCCCACGCTGGAGCACGGGAAGGGTGTGAGGAAGGAGCAGAGAGCAGGTGTGATGGTCTGAGCACAGCCCCCCTTCCCTGTGGGAGGCAATTCCGGAGGGACAAGGAGTCCAGAAACAAGGGATGGGTGGGAGGAGAATGATTTAAGATCTGGGTTTATTCCTTATTGCCCTGCTCTGATTTGATTGATAAATTAAACTCATTTCCCCAAGGGAGTCTGTTTGCCTGTGACAGTGACCACGGAGTGACCTCTCCCTGCCCTTATCCCATTCCAAGAGCCTTTCCTTGTATTTCCTCTCCTTGCCCAGCTGGGAGGGAGCACTCAGGACCCATCCAGGGCCAGCCCAGCACCCCGAGGGAGATCTGGGGGGTCTCAGAGAGCCACCCCACCCGTGACAGCTGGCAGTGGGAATGGGCTCCCTGCTGGCTCCGGGAGGAAGTCACAGGAACATTACTTGTCAGCTTCCATCTGCAAAGCCAGATTTGAAGCAAACTTGAGGCGGGCAGCGAAAACTCCGGCTTGGAACAACAAACCCAGCCAGTTCTTCCTGCAGGGACGGGAATGATTTCCATCCATCCCGAGCCTGTGCTTAAGGCAGGCAGAGACACCCGATGGAATCACACACGGGCGTTGCAGCAGCACTTCAGGCTTTAAAAACTCCTTTTTCCCCAACTTCCAGCCTCCAGTTCTCTGCTCTCTGCTCCCCCTCTGCTGCCTGGGGAAGCCAGTCAGTCCAGGCTGCCTTTCCTTAGGTCAGATCACCTTTCAGAAGGTCAGGGTTCAGCACCCTGGAACCACAAACCAACATGCCAAACATTTCCCCTGCAGGTTTTTGGGGTTAACGTGATCCCCCCAGGCAGGTGCTGGGCTCTCCAAGGGCCTGGATCCAGCTGGATGGAAAATAAACTGGGATTAGAGCCAACAGAACTCTTGTAGGGGAGCAGCAAAGTCATTTCCAGGAGCTTAAGGGGAGTTAATTTTTGAGAAGGAGAAGGCATGAATGGGAAAAGGTGTTGAGGGGTGGAAGGTGGGAGGGATTGGGGCTGCAGGAGAAGGGCTGGGCTGTGGATCAGTGCAGAGGAGAGGGAGGGTCATCATCACAGAGTCCCCTTTTCCTGGGAGCCAGGTTTCCTCACCCAAGGCTCATCTCCCAGGGGTCTGGGAGGGGACAGGAGCTCTCCTTTCCCCCCAAGACACTGCACTGGGGTCTCTCGACTCTTCTCAGCTCTTGATTTTCCACAAATCCTCAGGAATGCAGGGGCAGAGTCAGCACGTGCAGCAAGGGAGGTGCAGGCAGATGGAATCATGGAATTTAGGTGGGAAAAGCACTCCGAGATCATCCAGTCCAACCATCCCCAGCACTGCCAAGGCCACCACTGACCCGTGTCCCCAAGTGCCACATCCACAGGGCTTTGAAACCCCTCCAGGGATGGGGACTCCACCCCTGCCCTGGGCAGCTTTTCCATGGAGAGATTTTCACAATATCCAATCTAAACCTCCCCTGGAGCAACCTGAGGTCGTTCCCTCTCCTCCTGTCCCTGTTCCTTGGGAGCAGAGCCCAATCCCTCCTGGCTCCCTGCTCTCATCCCCCAGGACCATCCCAGCCAAGCTCCAGGGTCACTCAGCACAGAAGAGACTTTAAAACACCCCCAAACCACCTGAGACCCCTCAGGTGCTCCGATCACCCGAGCCAGGACCTGTATTTGAGGAGAAACTCGAGGTTCTGGGGCTTGGGGACTGTTAAGGAGCTGGGAAAGCTGCTGGAGGAGTTGGACACCGTCATCCTCCTTCAGCAAATAAACAGATCAATGTCACTCACTGTCCAAGTGCCATCAGCACAGACGCTGTTGTCAAGAAATCAGAAGTATCTAGGAACAGCTTGAACAACTTTTATTATTTTTTTTTTTTAAAGTGCTTAAAACGTAAATAACAAGCTCTTTATAAACATTAGTTGCAACTATTAAAACATGAAACGCACAGAACCCACTTCCTTGGGCAGGGAAATCAACAACTCCAAAACCCCCCTTGAACGTTTCTTTTCCCACTTTGGGATGTTTTGGTTTTCCACCCCACGTTTCCAACACGAGA
Source organism: Campylorhamphus procurvoides (assembly GCA_013396655.1). NCBI lineage: Eukaryota > Metazoa > Chordata > Aves > Passeriformes > Dendrocolaptidae > Campylorhamphus > Campylorhamphus procurvoides. Next base: position 41,096 of record WBMV01009404.1, on the reverse strand, counting down.
CACACGGTGGTTTCTTCACAGACAAGTCCTAAGGCTGAGTCTACACTTGAGGAATCCACATCCCTTCAGGTTTGTTCCAGTTAAAGGATAAACCCTGGTGGTTCTTCTGGCCCACGGTGTGACCAGAAGGACCAGTCAGGGTGAAAAGAAATCGCTTGGCCAAAGTTCCTGAAAAGCAAGAAACCCAGTCGTGGGCTGACACCACAAGCAGAGCCACAGCACCCCGCTGGAACCTCATGGAACAGCTTGAGCGTGGAGAAACAAAGTCCAAGGGAAAGGCAAAACCACAGGGGAATTGTTATGGCTGTGTTTAAAACTGGAACCAGGGAGAAGTTGCTGCTGGTCCAGCAAAACCTTCTGGCCTGCTGGGTTCAGCAGAGCTCGGAGCGTGGCCCTAACAGGGAGCAGGAATGCAAAGAAATCACTAAATACGGAGCTTCAGATCACTAAACGTGGAGATAAACCCCAGACAGAACATGGGCAACTTGAGGACATTCCCCCCCCCAGTTCTTTTCCTCATCCCTCCCCTCTAGGAGAAAACATTTGGGTCCTCAAGACCATTTCTCTCGGGGAACTTCTAACAGGAAATTAAACAGACTCTGGTTTCAGTGCTGTGGACAGACTAAATCTGTGTGGTGGAGGGGGGGAACCCCACATTTTCAGGGCAGGGGCAGTGGGGAGGAAAAACAGAGACAGGAGCATCTTTAAGATGCCTTTTCCTAAACACAAGTCGCTTTGTAGATCCCTCTGGACTTCTAAACACTCGAGGACAGACACAAAACATCCATCACTGCTCGTTCCTTCTGTAGCTCCTGTCTCACATCCAGTGCCAAGGCACCTGTGCCATACCCTGCCTTGGCCCTGGGAGATGGGAGGGAGCAGCTATTGCTGGAAAAGCAGGTGATGGGAGGAGGTATTGCTGGAAAAGCAGGAGATGAGGAAGAACATCTATTGCTGGAGAGGCAGGAGATGGGAAAGCGTCTATTGCTGGAGAGGCAGGTGAGAAGGAAGCACCTACTGCTAGAAAGGCAAGAAATGGAAGGAGCAGGTATTGCTGGAAAGGCAGGAGATGAGGAAGCACCTTGTGCTGGAAATGCAGGAGACGAGGAAGCACCTCTTGCTGGAAAGGCAGGAGATCAGAAAGCTCCTATTGCTGGAATGGCAGGAGATGAGAAAGCACCTTGTGCTGGAAATGCAGGAGATGAGGAAGCACCGCTTGCTGGAAAGGCAGAAGTTGAGAAAGCTCCTGTTGCTGGAAAAGCAGGTAATAAGAGAGAGAAACTATTGCTGGAAAGGCAGGTGAGAAGGAAGCACCTACTGCTAGAAAGGCAAGAAATGGAAGGACGAGGTATTGCTGGAAAGGCAGGAGATGGAAGGAGCAAGTATTGTTGGAATGGCAGGAGATGAGGAGGCACCTCTTGCTAGAAAGGCAGAAGTTGAGAAAGCTCCTGTTGGTGGAAAGGCAGGAGATGAGGAAGCTCCTGTTGGTGGAACGGCCGCAGAGCCGGCAGCGCCTGCCGAGCTCTGAGAGTAACTTGATATATTCAAGTGCAAAACATTCAAGCTTTGGAGAGATAAAAGGCAGAGCTGACTAAGGCAGAAGGGGCTGAGGGAGGCGGTGAGACACGATGGAAGAGGAGGAGAAAAGGCAGGGAGGAGGTGCAGCCAGATCCTTGGAAACAGTGGCACTTGTGTGTGGGGGGCACCTCCAACGCCAACGTGGCCACGGGACAGGCCCACGGCAGCAGATGGTTTTTGGGGAGTGGGGAGCCAGTGTGGGATTCTCGTGGGGGATTTTGGCTCCATCCCTCCCCTTTATTAATGCCCACCCGAGCCCCTCCTCCCTGCCAACATTGCCGTGCCGTGCTGCTTTCCCAAGGCTGGACTGAAATCCAGCTGTCCCACAGCTCCTCCCTGCCTGCCTGCAGCTCGAAGGAAGAGCTTCTCTGGAAAGGGAATTTGGTGCTCAGGCCTGGGTCTGATCCTACAGGCAGAGAGAGGTTTCGGGGGCTTTCTGAAATGGGAGAAACAACTTCTCTCTGACCCTCACATCTTACCCCAGAAATCACATGGAGAAGGAACGTAAAGACAGGAGGGAGAGGTGGAGAAGTGCAAACCCCCAGATTATTCCCTACAAGGGGCCATGGCAGGTGGGAGTGGAAGTTCATGGCTGGTACCTTCCCAGGTAACAAATCCTCCCCCTCATCCAATGATCTAACCAGACAGGACCAAATCTCCTTCTCTCCTGACCCAATACTGTCTTTATCCAGCTGGATTTAGTCTTGGAATATTTGGCCTGCTCTTCCTCCCCATGTCATCTCCTAATCTCTCTCCCTCCCACGTCCCATGAGCTTCCTGTGAGGAACTCCTGCCAAGGACCCAAAGTACCTGCACACAGGGGTGGGAAGGCTCTGTGTGTAAAAATAAACTCACTTTTTTTGGATGGGCAGGAAAACCTGCCCCAGATGGGTGGTGAGGAAATGGGAATTGGATTTCACAGCCTTTTTGGGTAGGAAACTGCTACTGCCCCATGGCAAAAGGCACGGCTTTTCAAAGTCATGGGATGTCCTGAAGCAGGTAAGGAGAAAAGAGTAGGAAGGTTTTAAAGGAATCCAGTAACCTGGGGAGATAGAGAAGGAGAAGATGCTTTACGTGTCCCACACCAACCAACCCTCCACCTGCACCGGCACCTTCTCTATCCAAAATCCTGGCAGGATGAGAGTGGGAGAAACATCCTTTCTATCCCCTCCCACAGCATCTCCAAACTCAAACCTGTGCTGGCCTGATGTTAAACCACATAAATAGAGCCCTTTGGATGGTCACTCCGTGGTCAGCAGCTGGAAGCACTCAGCTCCCAACAGGAGATCCAACACTGGCACGTGGATTTGATCCAGCCGGAGAAGGGTGGGATTCCTGGATTGGGGCTGGGACAGGGAGGGTTTGGTGGGTGCCTGATCCCACCCGAGTCATGCAGAGGTGGCCAGGTGGTCAGACATCCATGGGCTTTGATCCAATGGAATTTTCCTGTTGGGAAAGACAGCACAGAGCCAACAGTGGGGGCAGCTATGGAAAGCAATTCCCGTGGGATGCTGAGGAGAAAGCTGAGCTGTGGTTTAAACACACAGGAGTCCCCCCAGGGCACAGCCAGTGTGGGCAGGGGGTGGGTGGGACTGCAAGAAGGTCTCCTGGTGGTGCACAAACCATCGCTGGCCCTTCTCCACGTGGCAAGTTGAGTTTTGAGGAACTGAGGCAGCGTCACCGCTCTGCACCCACGGAGTGAAGGAGCCAACACAGCTCATGGTCAGGCAGTGCCAGGAGATCGAGTCCTTTATGGCCTCCAACAGCCTCACTGGCCCTTTGTGTAGCATCTCCCAGTGGGCAGGAACTGGCACAAACTGGAGCTGGCTCTTCAGGCACAGACCCTTCATCTGGGGGGGCAGGAAGGGGAGGAGGCATCCAACAACAGCCCTGCTCTGCAGGAACGTGCTGGTGGACCTTCGCCGGGTTTGATGCCATCAACCAGTTCAACACCATCCTCCAGCCAGGGGACACCACTTCAGAAGAGAGATGAGGAAGAGTGTGGGCAGAAGAGCAGCAGCTGCAGGATGAAGTCATGGGTGAGGTGGTTTCCAGCTCTCCAAAGTCCATGGGCTGCTTAAAGCACTGGCAGGGTGAGCGCCTGAGGAGATGGCACTTGGTCACAAGGCCAGGAACCTAAGGAGGCACCTGCCTCACATGGAGGGCTCTGCTCCTCCCCATAGGGTGGATGAGTGCCCATCACCCTACAGTTCCCTGGAGCCAGAGCTGGGAGAAGCTTGGGCTGGGAAGGAGCAGATAACCTTTCCTGCTAAACTCTGCAACAGAAGCCACTGGAGCCCTCTTGGAAGAGGAGGGGGGAGTGCAGGGATGTTTGCAGCGTGGTTATTGGAGAAGTGCTCTAGGCTAGTGCTGCTGGGCTCTGGGCAGAGGTTACTTGGTCTTGCTTTCCCCCAGTGGGATCTGGAGGAGCGTGGGAGACTGTTCCATGATGCGAACCAGCAGCTGGTCAATGTAGTTCTCCAGTTCCTGGATGTGCTCCTCCTTCTTGCTCAGCTCCATCTCCCTCTGCAGCAGGAGCTGGATGAGCTCGTCGTGGGTCAAGTGGTAATACTTGGCTGACTGGTCCAGCGTGGTGGGATCCTGTGGTAGAAACCAAGAGGAACATCCTGTGAGTCGATTAAAACCGCTGTTCCCTTTAATGTTTGCAGGGTGCAACAACCACCAGAGCAATCTTGGGTTTGTGTGTGTCTTCTTTCCAAACCTGGAAAGGCTGGAGCAGCACAGGGAAGCAGAACCTCATCCCAGAAAAGCTGAGGTGCTGAACTACCTGTGGCACCACAAAGGGCGCAGCAGGGCTGTCCTGGTCTAGGGGAAGGTGTCCCTGCCCATGGCAGAGGGTTGGAACAAGATGGTCATTAAGGACCCTTCCAACCCAAACCATTCCATGATTCTACAACCAGGGATTCACTCCCACATTGTACAATAAAAACCCCCAAACCAAAGCAAGCAAGGGGAGAACAATGAAGGGGTGAGAAGGTCCAGAGAGCAGGTCCTGGAGGAAGGGAGGCTGGTGGGAGTCCAACATCCACCCTGAGCAGCCAGGATCCAGCATTAATACTCACCCTGTGGCAGGACCCTGTTCTACCTCCTCCACCACCAGTTCCCTGCCCCTGTGGCACCAGCTGTGGAACACCTGGGGTGGGTGTGGGCGCAGCTCTCACCTCTGAGCCGGTGGCTTCCTACCTTTAACTTCTTGGGCTCCGTTTTCTCCAGGTGGGAGGACGGGGCCACGGGCTGCACGCTGCTCGTGGTGGCTGTCTTCAGCCTCTCCAGGCCGTTGCTCAGGGCTGTGGTCAGGCTGGACCTGTGCTGCTGCTTCTTCTCACCAGAGACCTCCTGCACGGCGGCGCTGATGGGCTTCACGGGGTGGGGACTGGGGAGAACAAGGTTGGACAGTTATGACACCCTCCTGAGCTCAGGGCAATGGGACTACCTCTCCCCGTGGGCTTCGTGGAGATGGAAGCCACTCAGAAGCTTCAGACACAGCTACATCCTGGGTGTCTGTGCTGCCCAAAGCTCTCCTGCCATGAGGAGAGGGAGGAGAACCAGCACCCTGAGGAGCAGACGGCCCATGGAGCCATTGCCACCCAGGCAGGAGATAAGGAACCCCAGGACATGTGTTTGGCTGAGATACAGAACAGGCCCTGTGCCCACAGGGTGCTCAGTCCATGCTGGGCAGGCTGTGGGTCAAAACTCCCATGGGAAGACCAAACCCAGGCCCAGGGTAATCAGGGGCTGCTACATCTGCTGCCCACGTGGGCTTTTTGCTGTCCAGGAGCCCCCAGAATTAGACTGGGGGGTCACACCTGATGCCTCAGTGATGCTCCAGCCCAAAAGTTGGGTTCCACCTGCCTGGAAGCCACCACAGAATTTGTCCACCTCCATGAGGCCAAAAGGAAGGGTGAGAACTCAGTTAAGTCACTCAACATTTTAATTGATTTTGCCGCATTCTTCACCCAAAAGGGTTTTTTCTGGGCTTAAGCAAAGTCTGTTTGCTTTTCAGCAGGATGGAAAGAGAAGTGACCTGACTACCTTCCTGCAAGGAACAGGCACAGCTTTACCCCATCCTTGGGATGGAAAGATCCAAACATCTCCCCTGGAGCTCTGGAAAGCCTCTGCTCTCACAGGGTGAGCAGCCACCCTCCAAAAGGTGACAATCCCAACTGTTGTGTCCAGATGGTGCCAGTGTCCTTGTGCCTTGTCCATGGTGGTGGGATCAGGAGATACCAAACCATCTCCCTATTGTGCTGATGGTCTGGAAGCTCTTTTCAACCACGGTGATGTCTCCTGCCATCCACACGTTAGGAGGGGACAGCACTGATCAGCTCCAACAAGACAAAAGATCAGCTTCCTTAACGAGGGGACGTGGAGGGGCAGCACTGATCTCTTCCCTGTGGGGACCAGGGACAGCACCCAGGGCAGGGCTGGAGCTGGGCCAGGGAGGGGTCAGGGGGGATCTCAGCCAAAGGCTCTTCCCCCAGAGGGTGGTGGGCACTGCCCAGGCTCCCCAGGGCAGTGGGCACGGCCCCAAGGCTGCCAGAGCTGCAGGAGGGTTTGGATGATGCTCTGGGGCACAGGGTGGGGTTGGTGGGGTGTCTGCGCAGGGCCAGGGGTTGGACTGGATGGTCCCTGTGGGCCCCTTCCAGCTCAGGATACTCTGTGGTTCTATGGTCTCTTGTCAGAGCTGTCCAAGCATGTGGACAGAGCCCAGGACTCCTGGGCAGCTTGACAGGATGAAGAGGGATCCCATGGACCTCACTGGGAGTCCACTGACAGTGTCAGGGCTTGGAGAAGTTGCTGTTGTGCACATGAGCCTCAAGAACTCCCCACTGGGGACCAAACCCTGCACCAGCAGAGCTGTAATCACCACGCTACAAAGGTCCAGCAGCCGTGAGGAGAACATCTGGGGAGCCACCAGGACTCCTTATCACAGCCAGACCTGAAGATCAGCAGCCCCAAATGTCACCACCACCTCGTGCACTCCCACAGCCAACGCAGAGACACCACAGCATGTCCAAACCTTGGGAGCAAACTGACCTAACTGTGGAATGAAACCCACTTGGGATGACTTTGGAAAGCAGGGGGACATTTCCCACTGCAGGTCTGGTCACAGCCCCCTGGTCAGTGGGGACAGTCACTTCTGCAGAGCTGGAAAAGGTATCTTTGAAAAGAAATCATATCCCACCCTTTCCTGCTAAGAGGGTGGGGTGTGCAGGGCTCCTGCCGAGCAAAGCAAGGCTCTGCCCCCTCCCGGTGTCACTCCGAGAGGATCCCAAAGCTGGAGACATTCCTCCACCTGCACCTGCCCCAGCGTGGCTGGCACCAGGTTCTTCCAGGGCAGCAGAGATTGTTTCACACCTCCCAGCCAGGTCTGAAGTCCTGATGGATCCACCAAGAAGCTGAACCTGTTTCCATCTGCTGGTTGATGAATGAGAACTCGAGAGAAGAACCAGTGGCTCAAACCGCGTCTCCGAGTGGACCTAAGTCTAGGATGGAGCTTAACAGGTCAAGGTGAGACCTCTCAGGGTGACAGTGGCCCAGCCCTGTCCCCCTCTCTGAGCCACCCTTGCTGTGTCACAGCTTCACCGACACTCCCGAGGTCACTGCTGAGCTCGGTGAAAAACACTCCTCCGAAATGGAATCTTTATCACCCCATTAAAATGCTTCTCACAGAGAAGGAGACAACAAAGGACAAATCCAAGGGGATCAATCCGTGGTGGGTGGAGCAGCACACAGAGCCTGAGGGCCAGATCTCCACGGAGAAAGGGTCTACAGGGGGAAAGGGAATGCCTGACCTCCTGGTCAGATCTCCCAGGTCTATCCATGGATGTGCCAAACCACTCTCCAAGCTCCAAAGGCTCTACAAGGATGGCATTGAGGTCACACACACTGGCACAGGGTTTAACCTGAAACCTCATTTCCAGAGGGTGACGGTTCTGCTGCACCCCTGACATGAGGAAGGCCCAAAGCACATGTGCCATCACCACCCTGGCACCTGTGACGTCCCCAGTCCTGTCCCCTGCCAGCACCATGACAGGCTGGAACAGTCACACAGTTCCTGAAGGATGGGTGAGGAGCTGCACAACTGCTGGACCCTCTCCAAGGCACTGGAGTCCCTAAAGGATGGTCACAGGCTGTCCCTGAGGTCCCACCTGTCCCAGGGATGTGACCAAAAGTGCCTTCCCAGCAGTGAAGGCACCATCTCACCCTTCCCCAAGGAGAAAAGGACCCTCCACACACCTGAACGTCACAGTTGATGCCCTGAGCACCCACCTTACCCACCAGATGACCAGCAGAGCCCTCTGGCCACTTGGGAAGGGGACATGGGACCCCCACAGCCACTTTCCAGCTTTCCTGAGGAGGACACACAACCCTGGCACACCAGACCAAACAATCCACACCAGGTACCTGCTCCTCCTTTACCTGATGGAAGAAAAGGACACTTTTGTCCCTGAAAATGTCCCTAAGGCCAAGCCTTAATGACTGCTCCAAGGCTGAAGGCTTTCCTTTTTCCTTCCACCTCTTTTCTACCCTATCTTTCCCTGTCCACGTGCCATCCTAATGGGAGATTATTCTAGGGAAGGGAAGGATGGCCATGGAGACTTGGAAAAGGGTCCTTCCAGCTTTCCTCTCTTCCCTCCATGACAACTGTCACATCTCCCCCATCTCACAAAGCTCTGCAGAACCTCAAAGCTCTCCAGAGACACCTGGAGACTCTTCAAAGGCTCTTCAATCCCAGCAGCAACTATCCAAAACATGGTAGAGGAACCAGAGCAGAGAAGTTCCAGGACTTCTCAGCCGTGTATCAGGACAGAAGCCAGCACTGACAGGATGACCAGCCCTCAGGTCCAAGCCCATTTCCATCCAGGATGGAAATCCTTGGATGGATGCACAACCAACCTTGAAGATGGCCATGAGCTCGTACTACTGACACAAAGGGTTTTGTACTTCCCTCATTGCCTCGTTTTCCCCTTTGGAATTGCAGGACACTTCTCTTTCCATGAAACATAACAAGATTCAGGAGGTTTGTGTACTCCATCCCTGAAAATCTGGACCAAGGTTATCAGCTGGAGGATGAATAATCTGATTAAAATTGATTTGAGGATCTGGCCTGAATAAGGAGAAAACTACCATCCAACAGCCCCAGCTCTTGCTGGTCTTTGTTCCCAAGACCATTTTGCTCCTCAAACCCGTGTCCAAGCCTAGGAGGGATCCCATGCAGAAGGGCTGGAGCTCAGCTGAGTTCTGCTGGCCCCTTCTCCTGCCCTTTCTGTCCCCAGGGCTGTGACCAACATTGTTCTTGGGCCAGGTGGCATTTTACCATTTCAGTGCCCCCGTGAAGCTCCTTTGCCTCATGATCAGTGAGGCTGATCAAGTCAATCCCTGCTGGAGCTTCATAAATCACCACAACAGCTTGATCCTTGGGCAGACAGCCCAGGACAACCTTCTCCTGCCCAGAAGGACTACCAGGAAAACCTGAGGAACTGAAGGACACAGAGCAAGGCTCCATGCCCAAAACTCACCATCTTTATTTCATGGCTTCTACAAGCCCACAACTGACCTCGAAGGAGGAGGAAGAACTTCCCCTTCTTTCCACCACGGTTCCTCCCTTCCCATTCCCGTTATCCTCAAGGCTAAATCCCACTTGCTTCATAACCACGGGCACCTCAGCAGGAGGGAGGGGAGAACTTTGCCCTGGTGAAACTACTCCCCTTTTTTTTTTGGCTCTGGAGAGAAGAAGGTTTTTAGTACCCGCTGGGCATTCCAAAGGAAAGAAACCGAAGCTGGATGAATGGAAAGGGAAGGGGCAGCAGCTGGTGCACATGCCATGGGGGAATCAGGAGAGCAGGAACAGCTGGAAGCTCTCCTGGCAGACATGGAAAGGCATTTATTTGGCAAGCACGGGGAAGATGATGGAGCCAAACTTAGCAGTGAGGGCAATGCGGGTGCAGGGGCTGAATTTTCAGCTGGGGCAGGTCGTGGATGCATCAAACCATTTGCCCTCATCAGGGAAAACACAGGACACTGGTGGCCATTCCTTGCCGTGATCCCAGAAAGCCAAGGCTTCGACCAGCTCAGGCTGGACCCTCTGGGACCACGGGAAGGTGAGGAAGAGGAGCTGCGGCAACACACGGGCTCCTCTCACCATCCCCTGGTCACAGCAGAAGGGACACAGGCTCCACCTCGACCAAACACACCCTTCGCCTTCCCCAGAGTGCTCACCTGGTCGTCTGCTGGCAAAGGGGCTTCTCAGCTGGCCGTGTCTCCCTGGGCAAAACCACGGGCGCTGAAGCCTGCGTGTCCCCGGGCTGCGGCAAAGGGCAGGGCTGGGCGGCTGCGCGGCTGGAGGCGAAGGGCACCCCCCGGCTCGAGGGGCACACGGCAGGGCAGGGGAAACCAAACTGCTCGGGGTTAGTGGCAGCCACGAGGAAAGGGGCGGAGAAGGCCAAGGGCTGGCTGACATGCAGGAAGGGGGGCTGCACGAGCTGGGTCCCGGCGGGGTTAGTGGGCTGGAAGCCTTGCCCGAGGGCTTCCCCAGGGGGGCTGGCCAAGCTGAGCTCTCCCTGGTCAAGCTTTTCTGGCAGCGCAGCTTGAGCAGGGAGGGGGTCTGGGGGTGTATCCGTGAAGGGATTGCTGGGGGAGTTGGGGCTGAGGGTCAGAGTGAAGGGGTTTCTCAGGGCTGAAACTTTCTGCTTGTGCCTCTCCTCTGCCCTGTCTGGCTTCCAGAAATCGGCCTTCTTGAAGTCTATCCTGCTGCCTGCCGGAGGCCACGGCCCCTGGGGCTCGCTGGGTGGGGGTCTGCCTTGCTCTGCCTCCTGAGGAGGGCTGGCCAGGGCCATGGGGGCACAGGGCTCGGGCTGGTGTCCCTCTTGCCCCTCGCCATCAGCCCATGGGCTCTCCCCACGTGCTAACCTTGGGCTGAGACCAGCGGGATGACCAGCTGACTCCTGCTCCTCCAGAGCCGTCCAGAACGTCTCTGGCTGGCCCAGGTCTAGCTTGGAAGGTGGGTTTAGTCCTGAAATACTGAGCTCCTCAGGGAAAGGCTCCTGTTTGGAGGCCATGTCCCACTTGGCACTGTCTGTAGCCCCTGCCTGAGGGGACAGTGGGGGCTGGTTCCAGCTCTGCTCAGCACCCAATGGGCCTGATCCATCCAGGGAGAACTTGGATGCACAAGTCTCAAACTGCTCAGCCACATCCGTCTCGTTCATCTCCGATGGGTCTTCCCCCAAAGAGATGTCCCCTCTCCCCAGCCCGCTGGCTCTCGCCTCCAAATCAGCTGCCAAGTCTGCAGGTCCAGCACCACTGGAGACTGGAAACTCGCTCCTGGCGATGTCCACATCCAGTGTGGGTGGGCTGGGAGATGGTGGGACCGGGGGCTCGCTGCTCATATGGCTGCTTGGCAACTCCACATCTGCTTTGGGGCCCTCTGTGTCTTCCCCTCTCCCCTCATTGCCTCGCTGTGGGCCACGAGCCTCCTCTTCCTCCTCCTCCTCCTCGCCATCCCCACCAACACCGGCGGCCACAAACCACCTGGGCGGCTTTGGGGGCGGCACAGCCACGATCTCCTCCCGGCCCTGGGTCCCTGCCCAGGGGGAGAGCACGACGTGCCTCTCGCAGATGTCCGAGCTGAGCTTCACGAGGCTCTCCCCGGCCTGGAGCCGCATGCTGGCCTGGAGCCGGTACACCGACGTCCGGATGTCGAAGGCTCCCTCCTCGCTCCCGGCGCCCTGGGGCTCCGTCCCCGGCCGTGCCATTGTGTCTGCCAGCACCCTGGGGGGCACGGCGGCCACGGTGCTGCCCGGCAGGGCCTCGGGGGCCAGCTCGGTGGGGAAGGTGCTCCTGGGCAGCACACGAGAGGCGCCGTCACCGAGGAAGGTGGGTCGTGGGCCGAACACGCTGTCCGGACCCACGTGCCCCTCGGCCCCACCTTGGGTGCTCTCCGAGGGCTCAGGAGCAGTCTCGGTGGCTATGGTCATCCAGCCATTTGTCCCTGCACTAGAGGATTCCTCCTCGTCGCTGTCCCCTCCCTCCCTAGCGCTATTTCCAGCCCTCAGTGCTGTCGGAGCCTCTTTTTCCGTGGAGTTTCCGGGCGCGAACGCGGCTGTCCAAACCGTGGGCGTGCTGCTTTTCCTCCTCCTCCCCGTGGCCCCCGCTGACACGGGGCTCAGCACATCCTCTATCACCGTCGCTTCCTGGGTTGTGCTCACCAAGTTGGCCCCCACGTCCAAACTGGAGAAATTGGTCCAAGGCCGCAGAGCCGCAGGGATTTCGGCGCCCACCTGCGAGTCGGCCTTTTCAAATCCTTTTGTGCCCTTCTCGTGGGCTGGCTTGGCCGCTCTCTCCGTGGGGCTGGCTGCGTTGGGATCGTCGATGAAAGCCATGCCCTCCGCTGCCAGGGAGGCAAAGAAGTTTTCCTTCTTCCCTTCTGGTTTGAGCCTGCTGGTGGCAAAGGCATCGAAGGTGTCGTCCCACTCCGAGAGGGGCGGGGGGACGGCGGGTTCGGTGTCCGGAGGAGGAAGGTCTCCTTGAGATGGGGGAGTAGTTTCAGGAACGGGGACACCAACGCTTTGGGCTGGAGACTCCCTCTCTGGGTCTGCATGCCTTAGGGAGGCAGAGGGACTGCAATCCTCAGAGGAATAAAAGCTCCCAGCGACCTCTGGTGAAGCATGCGGCTCACACGGGGAACTAGAGAAAAAGTGAGTAGGTGAAGGAGAATTTAGTACCTGGTCAGCGAGGAGGTCCTCAAAGAAGGGATTGCTCTGCAGGGAGTTGAGGAATGGGTTGGTGGGGGACAAGCATCCGGCCTGACTGTCTCCAGTAGCGGGAGGGAGGTTAGAGCTTGGCATGCCAGCGAGATGGGTAGGAGGAAACAGGGCGGGGGAGCAGGGAGGAAAATGAGAAGGAGCATCTGAGCTGGTTTCTACCTGAGGAGACACTTCCAGGCTGTGGAGGGAAGACAAAACAGTCCTCCTGGTTAATGCTGTGACAGAGCTGTGAGCACACACCACACACACCACAAACGCTTCGGTTCAAGCAATGCAATGACCAAATACATTCTCGGCTCTTGTTAGGCAGAGCAATGATTATGGAGTCAAGGCGTGGAAAGGGCATGCACGACACAAAGGAAAGGGCAGCCCTTCTCCTAGAACAGTCCTCCACATTCCCCTCTCTGCCTCAGCAAGCTCAAGAGCCCGGGAGGTTTTTCCACCTCCTGCAGCCCAAGGACTCGGCTCAGGTTTTTGTCCCAACGTTGGTGACCCAGCCAAGGGCAGGTTGTGCACGAGGAGCCGGGCTGGGCTCTTGGATCAGGATTACTTGAACCAGTAAAGGGTTTCCCAGTTCAACCCAGTGTCTGGTTCTTTGGTTGCCAACATTACCAGGGTGGCAGCAGACACAGTGCTCCCTCCTGCACAGGATGGAGGGGAGCACAGCTGTAGGTGGCCCAGAACAAGAGCCAAGCAGGAAGGAGCAGGATGTGACCCTGGCCCCACTCCAGACTCTGCCCAGCCTTCCACATGCCCTTTACCACGTCACTTCTGGCCTGAGATCCCAAGATGCTGGAACCCCATGGGGAACCCCAGGAAGGAGGAAGGGATTCACTACATCTGGAATCCAGGCTGACAGTCCCCTGAATCTCTGGGAATCACTGAGGAGGCCAGTTCTTTGGTGCCTTTTCAAGAGGGACCACACTGACCTTTCTTTGGGATTTCAGTGATCTCCCTTGGGGAACAACTCAAGGCTCAATGGTTTTCACATCAACCAGTGCTCCCACTGCCCCACTCCCTCCTCCTGAGCCCCCATCCCATCCCATCCCATCCCCTTGACTCCCTCTTGGAAGGAGCAATCCCATCCCCAGGACAGGGGTGCTTGGCACAGCCCTATAACTGATCCATCGGGATTATGGCCACCAAAGCCACATTTCAGAGCCCCCACCCTTGGATTGGGAGGAACATGGACATGGATCAGCCAGCACTGGGCACAGCAAAGTTTAACAAGGAACGAACAAATGAATTCCTTTGCCAACATCCACAGGGTCTGCCCAGCCCTGGGGTTACATCTTGGGGTTTCCCTGTAGAGCTGCTGGAAGGGACCACAGGTGGCACCAGAAGATCACGGTCGAACACAAAATCAAACACTAAAAGTTGCTTGGACAACTATTTTCCTGTTACTGTGGATGCACAAAATGTCTCGGGCATGTTTTAACGCACAAAAATGCCATCTTGAGGCAAAAGTTAACGCTGTGTGATGGAGCAGTTGGTGTGGGTTGGTTTTGAAGCGGGAAGGGTGACATGTCACCCCTTGAACCATGAGTGGTGCACCAACCATGTGGTCCCATTCCCCCACTCCTGGCAGCTTCACAGCCCCCCTCATGCATCGTCCTCCGAGCAGCTCCTTGGAAAGGTGCCTGTTTATGCCACCAATGGCACCAAATCCCCTTATCCCAGTTTTTAGGGAGATGACACGGACAGGAAGCAGGTGAGCACCACAGGTTCAACTCCAGCACCCTTTGGACACTCCGCTGGACACCCCTGAGGAGAATCAGGAATTCAGGGACACAAAAAGGGCCCAAACTCTTCATTTCCACCCAAACCTGCCGCTGACTTGTGGGCAGACACAGCTCGTGGGTGCCCTCTCCTGCTGTCACTAAGCAGTGGTGGCCGTGCCCACCCTGGTGCCCAAACAGCCTGGCCGTGCTCTGATGTCTCTCCGTGTCCTCTCCTGCTCAGAGCAGGGTGGAAAAACCACCACAGACAGCCAGGAATGCACCTCCACAGGTCACAACTCCCTTCACAGCTGTGCACAGATCTCCAGGAGAAGCTGATGGACCTTTAGGCACAAACTGCTCCAGAGAGACCAGGAGCCAGTCTCTGCTTGGAAGCCAAGCTCTCCTGGCATTCCCAACCCAGGAATCACCAGCTGGTCGTACCTCTTTCCCTAACCACCCTCGAATTTGAGCTCCCCAGAAGAGAAGCACAGCTGCTCACGACCCAAGGTCCACCTGGGTGAGTTCACAACACCCACAAATGGGTTTTAACGGTGCAAAACACAGCAATTTTTCCTTTCCAGCTGGAAAGGGAAGGTGGCAAAGTCCAAGCTGGACCACCACGATCTCAGGTGCTGCAATGTCAAGGCTGCTGCCCCACTTCTGCTTGTGCTGCTCCTGGCTGGCACTTGTTCCATGCCTTGGTCCAGACCAAGATCCATCATTTGTGACTCTGCCTGAGCATCCTTTAGTGCTGAGTAAGAACATCCCAGGCCTGATCCAGCTCTGCTGGGCTCCAGCACGCAATGGCTCCAGAGCATTAATCAGCTGCAGCTCCTAATGAGCACTCCTGGCTAATGACCTGCAGAGCTGCCAAAGGCTGAGTGGGTGAAGCTCCTTCCTCAGGGGGTGGCTGATGCCAGAGCAGCCCCTCACCCCAAACTGCACCTGCACAGGTGGAGGAACAGCCTTGAGGTCTCTTCAAACCCACCCAAGATGATCCTGTTCTTCATTCCCTGAGTCATCATGGAATCCCAGAATGGTTTGGGTTGGAAGGGACATAAAGATCATTCAGTGCCACCCCCTGCCACAGGCAGGGACACCTTCCACCAACCCAGGGTGCTCCAACCTGGCCTTGGACATTCCCAGGGATCCAGGGGAAGCCACAGCTTCTCTGCCCAACCTGGGCCAGGGCCTGCCCACCCTCCCAGCCACCAGTTCCTTCCCAATATCCCATCTATCCCTGCCCTCTGGCACTGGGAAGCCATTCCCTGTGTCCTGTCCCTCCAGGCTTTCACAAAGTCATGATGGGGCTCACAGGGTGCTGGACCTGCTACCACTGGCTAAAGATATAAAGACAGAATGTAAATCCATCTTTTTCTGTTGGATTCTCCTCTAAACCCCTATGGAAGTCTCCTTTCTGCTGCCTGTCCCCATTCCTGCTGGGACCCACCAGGGTTTGCTCAGGGGCTGCACAAACCCCTCTCAGCTGCAAACTGCAGGCAGAAGAATCATGGAATTCTTTAGGTTGGAAAAGACCCTTAAGATCCTGTCCAACTCTTCCCCCAGCACTGCCAAGGCCACCACTGACCCATGTCCCCAAGTGCCACATCCACAGGGCTTTGAAACCCCTCCAGGGATGGGGACTCCCCCTGCCCTGGGCAGCTGTGCCAGGGATGGACAACCCTTCCCATGAAGGAATTTTCCCAATATCCAACCTAAACCTCCAACTTGAGGACATTTCCTCAGAATCTGTGACTTCCCCCCGAGCTTCCAAATTGCACCATCACCCTTCAACCCCTTTCCCTGGAGCAAACACCCCTGTTTTGGCACCAAACCTTCTGCCTCCCACGAATAATCCACCCCCAAAAAGCCCCTTTTCCCGTTCTCCCCGGGGCTGGAAGTGCTCAGTGAAGCGAGGAGAGGAGGACCTGCGGGTTCCTCTAGAGGGAAACCTCCGCTTGCAGCAGCCTGGGAGCTCTTTGCAGCACCGAAACGCTGACTCACCCTCCTCCTCCTCCTCCTGCTTTGCCTTCTCCTCCTCCTCCCGTTCCCAGCACAAGGCTCTGCCAGCCAAAATAAATAGCGGGTACCTTTCTGCCCTCATTTATTTGTTTGGCACCACTTCACAGACGTGTTTGAGCCTCTCGGCAATGAAGGGGAAAAAAAAAGGAAATAAAATCTTGCTGAGCAACTCTCTGACGGAGGGGGGGAAAAAAAAAGCCTCTTGGAAACAGCTTGTTCAATGCAGGGAGATTTTTTTCCCCCGTGGATCCCAGCGTGGATTTGAGGCTCAGGGCAGCGCCCCAGCTCTGCAGTCAGGGAGCAGCAGCCCCAGCCCATCTGCAGGAGGGAGGGTGGGTGACTCTGCACCCTGCAGATAAAACAGCTCGTGCTCTGGAGAAGCAGCAATTTGGGGAGGGCAGGGACGAATCCAGCCAGAAGGGGAAGAGCTGTGCTGAAGCTCAAGTGGAAAATCCCTCCTAGAAGGGTGGGATCCGGGGATGCGCTGTGACCCTCCCGCTCACAACCTGCTTTTTGCCCCGTTTTTCCATAGGCTTGGGTGGGAGATCAGCAGGATTGGGGTGCTGGAGGTCCCTGGGGCAGCTTCAGAGCCTGGCAGGGATGAGGAATTTCCTGCCACTGCCACGGGCAGGGCTGGCACTGCAGGATTGGTGCAGGAAGGGGTTGGGAAGAGACGGGCACGGCAGCCCGGGACATTTTTGTGCAGGGTGGGAACCCAAGAGGGAATGAGTCAGGAAATATATGTCAATGCTGCTTTTCAATAGGAATTCTGGAGGTGAAAGGACTGGATTTATCCATAATAAATAATTTATAATAATTCTCTGTGCAATAGGCACTTTGCTTCCCCCTTGGGTCTCACCTGCCCATCATCCTGATTAAAATGGACAAATCCTCCTTTATAGGCATTTGCTCCCAAAACCACAGGAATAAAATATCATTAAAAGACATCTGGGCAGTAGATGCAAACCTCCAGGCCCTATTCCCACTCTTAGGAGTGGCAGTGGAGCTGTGCTTTACCTGGCCAGCTACAAAGCAGATTTGTGTCATCAGGGCTGAGCTGGTGCCAGCTTTGGATCCGACTCACCGTCCTGCTCCGGGTCCATCCCTGGGAAATGCAGGCTCAGCAGGAGGAAGGGAGGTGGAAGCATTTCAAAAGCCATTTTCAGGCTCCTCACACTCAGCCCAGAGTCCATCCCTGCCACTGATCCAATGCAGCTCTCCTGGACGTGCCAGAGATGTGATCCTGATGGTTCCCACATGGATTAATCCACAGCATCCTGGTTGTCACATCACAGCCTTCATCCTCCCCTTCATCACACTCTCCAGCTTCTCAGGTTCTGCTCCGAAATTCCCTGTTAATGGTGCTTTGGAGGGGGCTGTCCCACATCCCTGTTCAATCCCACCTGCTCCACCACTGCTCCAACCATTCCAAACCTTCCTCCCATTTCCAGCATGTAGGAAATGGACTTTTTAGCAGCACAGGAGGAACAGTGAGGAACCTGAGTCCATATTTGGCCTCACTGCTGGATACAAGGGGATGGACTCTGGGAAGGGGAGTGACAGCCAGCATGGGGAGGGGTTTTCCATCTTCCCCACATGAAAGCAGCAAAGAGGGAAGGGCTTTGAACCTGAAAAGGGAACTAATGTGACTATTTTTACCAGACAGAGCACAACTTCTCTCTTCTCCTATTGCCAAGGCCAAGGCGGATTCACCCCATAGGATGCAGGACCTGCAGAGTTCTGATGACATGGTAGGACAGCCTGAAAACAGGATTGTTGGAGCCCCAGGCTTTGCCCCAAATAAACCTGCTGAGCTTCTTCCTTCCACACAACCCTTGACCAGCCGACCTTCAAAACAATAAACCCAAAAGAGTCTTTTATTCAAGCTCCAAAGGGCAAATATAGACTTCCTGCTGCTCCCATTCAATCCAGCATCAAAGCCTGGGAGCTCCTATGGGTTAGCAGAGCCAGGGACCTGCTCCCCTGTCAGGAATCAGGGAAAAACTGGTGTAAAGAAGGGCTGAAGGCAGAACTGTGCAGTTCTCACCCCAGACAAGCTTGCAGCTCCAGCTCACGTGCTGATGGTTCAGCAAAACCCGCCCAAAACGGAACAAAAAACCTTCTTATGAAGTTAAACTCAGCCCAAAGTCCTTATTTTGGAAAGGGTGTGTTTTACAAGAACAAGTGTTGAAAGACTCGTGCCAAGCCTGCCTTAGCTGCAGGCAAGTTGAAACCTCGGCTGGAACCATTTTTCTAATTACAGACCATTTTAACTAATTACAGGCTTGAGGTTTTTGGGCTTGCAAAGGGACTGATTTGGATGCTCTCACGCCACGTTCGGCTCCAGGGAAACTAGACCTATCCGTGGTGGGCACAAAGGTGAGGAGATGCTGCTGCCAGGAACCACAAAGCTGAACTTCCAGAATCAGGGGAGCAGGAGGGAAAAAGTCCTTCCTGCAGGTCAAAGTCAGAGATTTCAAACTGTTTGATTCGGAGGCTGGTTGTCTCTAGAGCAAAGGTTGATCCATCTTCAGCTCCACAAGTTACACTGGTACCTGAAAAGCTCCTCCAGCTGCAGGTGGACATCCACAGAACCCCCCAAGATCACAGAATTATGGAAGAGTTTGGGTTGGAAGGGNCCCTCCCACCCACCAATTCCTGCCCAACATCCCATCTATCCCTGCCCTCTCTCCATGGGAAGACACCAAGACCTAAGACGCCCTTCAACAGCGTTGAGTTGACTCAGCCTTGAGGTCCACGAGGTCACTCAGCATGAGGAAGGAGAACAAAATCAGAGAAGTCAGAGTTCTGTATAATTAGAAGAAGTAATGGCTTCGTAATTAATGGTCAGGAGTAACAAAGCTCCAGGAAAGGCAGGCCAGAGACAGATCATCTCCCTGTGATGATGGAAACGCCATTCTGGCATCAAATGAGACTCAGGCCCATCTGCCACCACCTGACCTGGGCCAAATGCTTCTCTGTTTTCCAAAACTTCTCATCCATCCCACTCTCCCTGGATGATGGGAGGGAGAAACCCCCTTCCCAGCCAGGCACTCCACGCATGGATGGCTTCCCCATCCTCCATCAGACACCTCTCCCAACATCCACTTTAATTCCCCCCCTGCTCCACTTTAGGCTCATGATTTCCCATTTTCAACTTGCAAATTGCACTTAAAACCCACTCAGATGTTTCTAAACACCCCGGCAGGGGCTCCTGTGAATTTTGTTCCCTCCATCCCGCGCCGCTTCCGAGCAATTCCTATTTCTGGGAGAGAGAATCCCAACTGGAGGAGCTGCTGTCACACGGCTCCTCCGAGTTTTTCCTCACCAGACAGACGGGATCCTTCCTTGGGAAACAGGCTCCCAACAAAGCTCAGCTATGGCTGAGCTCAAAATTAAACTGTGAGCACTGAAGTGGATTTAAAAAATAAAAATTATGGAGTGAAAACCTTCTGGGAAAGGAGTAATGCTGGGAATGTGTCCAGCATTTAAGGAAAACCAGCAGGGTTTATGGGCACCTCTGTGCTGCTGGAGATTATCTGCTGGGTTGGATGCTCTGGGAACCAAATCCCAGCTGGAATGGAGACATCCCTGCCTGGAAATCAGCTGTGTCCATCAGGACAGCGGGGCAGGCACGGAATGCAGTGGGGTGGAAGGCACAGCCCTACCTGCCTCCTTCCCAGAACTTCCAAGCAGGAGGAAACCCACAGGTTTCCCATCATTTTCCAAGGAAAAGGCTCCAGAGGGAGATGCAGAGGGCATCCCATCCCATCCCATCCCATCCCACTCAGACATCAAAGGCTCCCAATGTTTTGGCTTGGGGAGTCGCTCCCCGGATACAGCAGGAATTTTATGGCTCGATTCCTTATTCCAGGACTTACACTGCAGATTTATTGTCCTAAAATTAGATGGCAAAATTAAAAGAACAATCTTTGAGTGGGAATAGCCTGTCCTTCCTCAATGACAGGATTCAGAGACCACTGTCCTTCAGGTTCATCCACAGATCTTGCCCTGGGATGTGGCACCAAATCACTACTGGGGTTTCAAGTTTCCTGGGAATCATGGAATCACAGGACGGTTTGGGTTGGAAGGGACCTCAAAGCCCACTCAGTGCCACCCCCTGCCATGGGCAGGGACACCTTCCACCAGCCCAGGCTGCTCCAAGCCCCATCCAACCTGGCCTTGGACACTCCCAGGGATGGGGAAGGAAAGCCCCATCCATAGGAACGCAGCCATGGCTGTCCAAAGATCTCACACAAGTCCCTCCTGCTGCTGGAGCAGCTCAAGGATGGAGCTCCCACACCCTGCTTGGTCCTTCCCATCCCATGGTGCCAACCTTCTCTCTCCCATGACAGACCTCGGGGGAAAGAACCCCAGGCCTGCAAGGTGGGATATTCCTGACTCAGGGAAGCAGCTCCCACCTGCCTCAGAGCCTCAAGGACACTATGAGCATGACACCTTCGTGTGGGATGAGGAGAGCAGGAATTCTGGAGGAGGAATTCTGGGGCTGCCCCATCCTGAAGCCACACTGAGGGATGTGCTCGTCCCTCTAAAAGGTTTAACCCATGAGGAAAGCTGTTGAGGTGGAATAAACCACAAATGGCCTCCTCATTAAAGGAGGCTTAGACTGAATTCAAATCCTTCTGCTTAATAAATTAGGTTAAAGTCAGCCCAGATTAGAAAACCCCTTGAATAAATCAACCTTGTAGATTCAACCAGCTCTCGACTCCTGGTTCTTTTTTCTGGCTGCTTTTAACCCGTTTCCTCCCTCTCCCTGGTAACACCCTCGACCTCTGGACTCCCAGCTCAGCTCCTGGGGGCTCCAGGGATGGTCACAGGGGACAAATTCCTCACAGGAACAGCACAAACACCACCTTTCGAGTGCCACAAACGCAGGGCTGAGGATTGGGAGGGATGAATCATCACATAAAGCCAGAACGGTTAGAGATTCGTAACTGGGAGATGGGAAGGCTGGGTGGGATGGGAAGGGGGAAGAGCAGGGTTGGGATGAGTTACTTTGGGACTATTAATAGTACCTCAAGTTATCAAAGTGACCAGACCATGTAGAGGGGGTGGGAGGTTAATAAAAATAACATGATTCCATGTCACGACATCCCACACCGACTGCCAGGGAAGCTTTTCCAGCTAATTAAAGGATAACGATCCTTTATCCCAAGGCCACAGAAACACTTGGTGTGACCACACCGAGCCTCGCCCCGCAGAGGGCAACATCTCCCTCCCCACGAAGGGCATCCCTCCCTTCCCCCAGTGGCAAACACATCCCACGAGGATAAACACAGTGGGTTTGGGGCAGAAACCAGGGGAGGATCCAGGAACAATCCCGTTCCCTTTGAGACATTCATGACCAAGGATGGATTTTCCCTTCCCACAGCATTTTCCCCGCTGTGACCTTGCCTGAGCAGTGGGGCCGGCGCTCCGCTGATCCCGGCAGCGTTACCAGATGGGAATTTGGGGCAGGAATCAAGGCCTGGATCTCCACACCCCCCTTCCACTGACCTGGGTTTCTGAGGGGAATCTTTGGGCTCCTTGGAGCCGAACCAGCCGCCGCTCTTACTCCTCTCGTCTCCCGGAGCCGCACCGTGGATGGAGGGACCCCCTTTCTCCGCCTGGCCTTTGTTGCCCCCGTGGTGGAAGAAGCCACCTTTTGGTTTCTTCTCCTCCTTCCTCGTCTCCTCGGGCTGTTTGTCCTTGGCCGTGTCCGAGGAGAAGACCATGGGTGCTGCAGCTTGGGTGGGCTTGTTCTCCAGGCGGCTGCTCTCCTCCATCCTGGCTCTGCCCAGATGGTTGCTGAGCGTGACAGCTTTTGTGGACACCTTGAGCTCTTCCTGCAAGGCTAAGCTGGGAGGAGACGGGATGAACCTCGGCTCATCTCGCTGCTGAGACCTCTCAAAGCTTCCAACGCCCCAGGGCACCTCGTGGGGGTCGGGATGGAGCGGGGTGAAGCCAAAGGCCTCCTCCTGCCTCCTGGGCACGGCGGGCACGGGCAGCGGGGCAGAGCCGTGCCCAGGGCCCAAGGCAGGGCTCTTTGGGGCAGGCTCGTCGCTGTAAACGTGGCTGCCGTTGATGCAGAGGGAAGAACGGGACACGGGATCGTTCTTTGGCTGCAGGCTTTGGATTGCTTTGGGTTCCAGGACTGGGCTGACCTGGGAGACGTCGTCGCTGAACGCTCTCTTGTGGGTCAGCGTGGGAGATGGCAAATAGTCTTTCACTGAGGGGGAGAAGTGAACACAAAACAGAGGTGAGGCCATGACAAGCATCGTTATCTTCTACCTGCAAACACTAAAGAGATCAGTGAAATCACTCCCAGCCCCCGGGCTCCACTGGATTATAACAATTTGGAATGCAAAGCACGGGTCACAGCTCTGCAGCGATGCAGGATACACAATATTCTCCCTGAGCACATCACCTCCCACTGCAGGACCTGGAGAGGAGACTCTGTACCATGACAAACCTCGTCTGAGAGGCTCTGAGATCAATTATAAATGTAAGCAACTCCTCACAAGCTACTTAGAGGGTTTGATGCTTCTGTGTGGCAGCAGTTTGCATGATTAGGGGATGATGAGGCTCCAATCAGCCAGTCTGAAGCTTGGTGTGACAAACCAGGAGAATCCAGTGCCTTCATCTCCCTCCTACTGCCTGGAGGTTGCACCTGATGATCTTAAAGGCCTTTTCCAACCTTACCAATTCCATGATTCTACGACCCTGTGGATACTGCAGATTTTTGGGGTTAAAAATCATGGAGATCCCAGAGACAAGGACAGCCTGGACTGAGGTGACATCCAGCTGCTCTCCCCTCCCGGCTGGAGATGCTGTTTCCTTCACAGAATCCTGGAATGGTTGGGCTTGAAAAACATCACCTAATTCCAATCCCCTGCCACGGGAAGAGAACCTTCCAGTAGCTGAAAGGTTCACCACAAGGATGATGGGACCAGAGTGGTGGCTCTGGTCACTCTCCAGCCACACACACAGGAATGTCATGCAGCAGGAACCCCCTGGCACCACACAGCTCCACCAGCACCTACCTGGGGACTCCCACCCAAGCTGGGAATTCGCTGTCTCCAGCCAATTAAACCACCTAATTATATATTTTCTTTTCAAGGGACGGCGAGAATTAATTCCCTACAAGGGCCTTTTTTGTTTGCAAATTGCCGCCCTGGGAGCGCCAAGAGCTCGGATTGTTTTAATCACCAGGAACTGGGAACTGGGCACTGCTTTGGCTTTGCCTCCAAGCCGGAGGCGGCTCATTAGACCAGTGACCCAGGGCAGGGCACCAGCAGCTTCCCCAGCCCTCTGCCAGGGTCTTGCAGTGTCAGTGACCTGCTTGGAGGGGTGAGAAGAACCAGTCCTGAAGGACCAGGAGCCCGTGGGGCTGCACAGGGAGCAGCAGTGTCAGCCAAGCATGGAGAAGCCAAATCTTGGATGTTCCTCCCCGTTCTGCCAAGCACGTTAGTGCCAGAATGTAGAGGACCTTGGAGGGGGTTTGCAGGACATTGATTCTCAGCCTGGAGAAAAGGAGGCTCAGGGGGACCTTCTGGCTCTGCAAGTCCCTGCCAGGAGGGGGGAGCTGGGGCGGGTCGGGCTCTGCTCCCAGGGAACAGGGACAGGAGGAGAGGGAACAGCCTCAGGCTGGGCCAGGGCAGGGCCAGGTTGGATATTAAGTAAAATTCCTCATGGAAAGGGTTGTCCATCCCTGGCACAGCTGCCCAGGGCACTGGTGGAGTGCCCACCCCTGGGGGGGTCTAACATCCCTGTGGATGTGGCACTTGGGGACATGGTCAGTGGTGGCCTTGGCAGTGCTGGGGATGGCTGGACTGGATGGTCTTGGAGGGCTTTTCCAACCCACACAATTCCATGTTCCTCTGACTGGTACCCATGATTAGGTAAGTAATTAGTTAACAGATTTGCAAGAAAGTCTCAACAGTCCCTTACAAAGGGAAAAAAGGGGGAAAAAAAGGGGGAGGGATTATCCCTTATCCTCTTACCAGAGCGCTCCATGGACAGACTGCTGTGTCTGCTCGGGGATTTGGTTACCTCAGGAGCATTTGCTGCCAGGCTCAGGCTGGCAGAGGAGATGGTGCTGTCGGATCCCAGGGACGTGTTGGATTGCGTCAGGGACGACTTGCGCAGCTTGTTCTTCAGGAAAAAGCCCTTGACTTTGGCCTTCTTGCCCCCGATTTCATAGTCATCCTCCACGTCGAGGGCTCCCAGGCTGCTGGGGATGATGGCAGAGGCCGACTCCAGGTCGTATTTCTTCTTGCCTGTCACCTTGTCCTTCAGCTTCCCAAAGGGGGACCGAGGCTTGTCCTTCATGGACAGGTCAAACATGCTGGCCGTGAGGTTGTTCCGTGTGAACTGGATGCTCACCAGGATCTCACCGCGCTCCTTCTCCTTCTTCCCAGCCTTGGAGTGCAGCTTGTGCCACCTGGAGCCAGAGAGGAAAGAAAAGGAAAGGTCCCTCTGTCATTGCCAGGAGCCAGGAAAACACTGGAGAAGATGCTGCTGGGTGGGAGAAGGTACCAGTGCTTGGGTTTCTTCATGGAAAGGGTTGCTAAGCATTGGAAGGGGCTGCCCAGGGAGGTTTGGAGTCCCCAGCCCTGGAGGTGTCCAAGGAAGGACTGGACGTGGCACTCTGGGCTGGGTGACAAGGTGGGCATCGGGCACAGGGTGGACTCGTTGATCTTGGAGGACTTTTCCAACTTTAATGATCCCATGATTCAGTTCTAAGAGTCCCAATATCACCTAAGCCCCAATCAGAGACCACACACGGAGGTGTCACACGGGCCACACCCCTCCCTGAATGTCACCACGACACTGTAAGAGCTCCATGTCCATCCCTGCCCTTTTCCTGAACACTGTCCTTCCACTAGATAACCTGGCAAACACCACCTCAGTGTCAGATACCACTGTGTTTTTCCATGGAAAGCAACTGGTGGCCAGGTTTTTGTAGGGTCAGCAGACAGGTTGTTGTGGGCCCATGTTTNAGACGGGTTGTTGTGGGCCAGTGTTTGAAGGAAGACAAAGACAAGGGTTGTTTGTGCTCCTGTTTTAAATATTCCAGAGCCGGTGACTCAAGGAATCCTCCCGAGCACAGACAGACCCGGAATGGCAAAGGCTCTCAAAACAACTTTCTGCCAGACCTTCCTGTCTCACCAGAAACAGAAGTGCTGAAGTTTGACAGAAAGCACCCCGGCATCAAGTACTTAGAGAATGGGGAATCCTGGGAGTNACCTGGCAAACACCACCTCAGTGTCAGATACCACTGTGTTTTTCCAGGGAAAGCGACCAGTGGCCAGGTTTTTGTAGGGTCAGCAGGCAGGTTGTTGTGGGCCCATGTTTGAAGGAAGACAAAGACAATGGTGCTTTGTCCTCCTGTTTTAAATATTCCAGAGCCAGTGACTCAAGGAATCCTCCCGAGCACAGACAGCTCTCAAAGCATCCACCAAAACAACTTTCTGCCAGACCTTCCTGTCTCACCAGAAACAGAAGTGCTGAAGTTTGACAGAAAGCACCCCGGCATCAAGTACTTAGAGAATGGGGAATCCTGGGAGTCATTTATGGGAAGGAGGAGCTGCTGTGCAGCACCTACCCAACCCAACTCAATCCAAATCAACTCAACCCAACCCTACCCAACCCCATCACAATCAACTCAACCGAACCCAATCCTACCCAACTCAATCCAAATTAACTCAACCCAATCCAAAGCAACTCAATCCAACCCTATCCAACCCAATCCAAATCAATCCAACCCTACCCAATCCAATCCAAATCAATCCAACCCAATCCAAATCAATCCAACCCTAACCAAGCTACTCAACCCAAATCAATCCAACCCTACCCAATCCAAGTCAATCCAACCCTACCCAACTCGATCCAAACCAGCTCATCCCAACCTTACCCAACCCATTCCAAATCAATCCAGCCCTACCCAACCCAATCCAAATCAATCCAACTCAATCTAAATCAATCCAACCTTACCCAACCCAATCCAAATCAACTCAATCCAACCCTACCCAACCTTACCCAACCCAATCCAAATCAATCCAACCCTACCCAGCCCAACCCTACCCAACTCAATCCAAATCAACTTAACCCAACCCAATCCAAATCAATCCAACTCAATCTAAATCAATNAATCCAACCCTACCCAATCCAATTCAAAACAATCCAACCCAATCCAAATCAATCCAACCCTACCCAATCCAATCCAAATCAATCCAACCCTTCTAAATCCAATCCAACCATATCTCCCAACCCTACCCAATCCAATTCAAAACAATCCAACCCAATCCAAATCAACTCAACCCAACCCTACCCAACCCCATCACAATCAACTCAACCGAACCCAATCCTACCCAACTCAATCCAAATTAACTCAACCCAATCCAAAGCAACTCAATCCAACCCTATCCAACCCAATCCAAATCAATCCAACCCTACCCAATCCAATTCAAAACAATCCAACCCAATCCAAATCAATCCAACCCTACCCAATCCAATCCAAATCAATCCAACCCTTCTAAATCCAATCCAACCATATCTCCCAACCCTACCCAATCCAATCCAAATCAACCCAATCCCGTTCTACTCAATCCAATACAACCCAACCCTACCCAGGTTACTGATTTTCAGGATATAGCCACATTCCCACAGCTGGCTGATGGAATTCTCCTGCCTGCTGAGAGCTCCAGAAGGAGATCTTGGCCATGTCCACCAGCTCAGAAGCTTCCACTGACTCCACAGCGGGTACTGGGATGCTTCCCACTGTCCTGTCCCACACAGAACCCGTAACACAGACTTGGCTCCAGGGCTTGGCATGGCAGGAACATGGGAAAAGCCTCCAAACCACCCACTGCACACGGCAAAAATATCCCAACCTTCATTTAGGTCCCAATCCTTCCACAGGAAGGGCATGGATCAACCTGTGGTATGTGATGGGAGAGGGGTCTTGCTTCCTGCCAGTGGAAATGAATGGTGTGAGAGAGGACACCAAGCCAAGACATGCCCAGAGGCACCTTCCAGTTCTCCAGCTGCATGTTCATATGGGGCAGCACCAAACACAAGCCATGAGGGAACCGTTTCTTCCCAAAAACCGCTGCCAACCCAGTGGTCCTTCTCCCACAGGATGCTCCATCTCTCTGCCCCCATTTCAAGTGCTGTTCCCAGGGCAGCTGCAGCAGGATGAGCAGATCTCCACTGCCTTGGTAGCTCTCACCCCTTCCAGGTCAAAGGATTAATAGATAAATTCATAATTAAAATTCCCTTTAACAAGGCCCAAGGAAATCAGTAGGCTCAGGATGGACTCTCCATGTCGACCTTCCCAGGTGAATGACACAGCAGTGGGAGGTGGGAGACATTTCCAAATGTGGGTTATCAAATTCCCAACAAATTAATATCCCACTGGTGTTTTACATTCACTTGGAGAGTGAAGTCACTGAGCAGGAAGAAAAAAAAAAGGGAAGGAAAATGTGATGGGATGGAGGCGGGTGTGACCAGGCTGAGATCACCAGGGCAAGGAGAAAAGTGTAATTGTGCTCTCCAGAAGTCTCCGAATTGCTGCCGGGGAAATCAGCACGTCCTGGATGAAGGGAGGAGCTGGGAAACCTGGGAAGGTGACACCATTCCCTGGAAGGCCAGGATGGACAGGGCTTGGAGCAACCTGGGATAGCGGAAGGTGTCCCTGTCCTTGGCAGGGGGGTGGAGTGAGATGGTCTTTCAGATGTCTTCCAACCCCAACCAGTCTGGGATTCTATGAAAGGGGCACAAACCCCATAATTCCCTGATAAATATTCCAAGGGCACAGCTGGAAGCACCCAGGTTTTTCATCACATAATTCAGGTGCCACCACAACCCAGGAAGGACAGAGCCTGGCACTTTGCTGGGCACAGACATGGAATTAAATCCCCAGTGAATCCACTCCTATTCCCATCACTCTCTTATCCCTCTGCTTAATTTGCAGTACCCGGGCTTTGAGCCTGAAAATATCCAGGCATGCAGGAAAAAGAAATCCATGGAAAAGAGCAGCATTAATCCAGCAGCAGGAAAAAAAGACCCCAAAACAGGTTGATCCAGTGCCAGGGAGCAGGAGCAGGTGAGTCAGGAGGACACTTCCCGTAGGGTTGGAGGGGAAAAGGCTGCCTGGAATATCCAATATTTCATTGTTCAGTTTGATGCAAGAGCTGGAAGCAGTTCAAGAGGGAAGGGCTGGCGCAGGCTGGCAGCTGGGAGAGATTTGGGGGCTGAATCACTTCTCAGGAAAACAAAAAAAAAAACTCCTGAAAGTAGTTTTTGTACCTTATGTCATCCCGTGGAAAAAAAAATAGGAGGAATCTGGGTGGATTGACATGAGGAAAGGCACAAGGTCCCAGCATCTCCCATCCCACCACTTCCAATCCTGGGGGGCATTCAAAGGAATTTGGAGGCTCGACCCAGCCTGCTCCAAAAAGCATCCAATGAAGGAAAAAACCCCTGGTTGTGCTGGAGTGGGATTAAGGAGCTATTTTGGGTTCCCAAGACCTCATCCAGAGTCAGGACGACACCTCCAACAGGCAGCAGGGCTATTTTTAGGCTCAGCTCTAAGTTTATGGCACCAGATGGGAGGATTAAGTTGTTCCATGTCATGTAATTCTTGTTTTTTTATGAATCGGTTCCAGTGGAAACAGGAGGTGCAAACACTGGGCTGGGAGAGTTGGGATAAGGGAGGGTTTCCAGTGCCAGCCCAGTTAAAATCCAGCTTCCCCAGCACCTTTTCACCATTAACCCCATCCCACAGCCTGTGGTTTTCCATATTTCTTCCCTCAGGAGGAGGTTCTGGGGTGGGTTTCTGGATCGGGGCCACCCGAGGTCAGGTCTTGAAGGGGGGCACGACCTCTTTTATGGGAATAGAGGATCCACCTGGAAAAACAAACCAGTTCTGCCCATCAAACCCCTTTTGCAGGACTGAAAACAGCAGAACTGGGTTATGTTAATCAGGCTCTGGAAGAGGTGCAGGCACTACAGAGCATGGGGAGATGGAGGAAAATGTGCCAAGCACATCCAGCACCAGGACATGGGACCATAAGGAGCTGCTTCTTGGGGGTGTTTTGGAGGCCTCTCATGGGAGGTGCCACCACCTTGGATGCAGCTCCTCATTGCACAGGATATCCCATCTCCAGCCACCTGCTCCGAGGGTTCTTAGCAAGGTCTGGAGGGGGCACAGCCCGACACAGGCTTTGCTGGTTAAAAATTTA
Source organism: Campylorhamphus procurvoides (assembly GCA_013396655.1). Taxonomy (NCBI): domain Eukaryota; kingdom Metazoa; phylum Chordata; class Aves; order Passeriformes; family Dendrocolaptidae; genus Campylorhamphus; species Campylorhamphus procurvoides. The sequence goes on along the minus strand of WBMV01009404.1, from coordinate 11,741 downwards.
AATCAAAATGAAATTAAAATTAGATCAACATTAAATTCAACTGGCTGTCTTGTCCCAGAACCAGAGCTGGTGGTGGCCATGGGGAGCAGGACGGCTCCTACCTAAGGAGATGTGCTTGGTCCCCCAGTCTGTGCTCCTTCCCTCGCTCCCTCCAACTGGAAAGGGACATCCCAGAGGATGAAACCTGCTCCTTCCCAGCCTGCTGGTCCCAAATCCACATCCTGCTGCTCCTTGGGGAACTGCTCCTTCCCCCTTCCACTCACTGGATCAGCAGTGATGCTCCTCCTGAGACACCTCAGCCCCTGCCACATGGAGAGCCAGGTGTGCTCAGGGACATCTCCAGAGTGACACATCCAGGGAATTCAACCCGGAGACACCAAACCACAGGCTCAGGAAATTAGCTTTTGCTAAAAACATGTATTTTTTCCCTCTGACACCCCATGGATTCAGCACCTCTGTGCAGCACTGCACCGTGCTGGGCGTGCATCCACCCAAAATGTGGGATCCCAGGATCTCTCCTCCATGGATGCTGTGGCAGGGAAGGGGCTGGAGAGCCCCCCAGGCCCTGGGGATGGCTGAGGGGGAAGGAAACAGCAACTCAGCCCATCACACAGAGGAAACCTCAAAGAGAGAACTCCTCGGAAAGGGGAAGCAGCCGGAGGCCCCTGCGAGCTCCGAGGCAGCTCCTGGGAAGCCAGAGATGCTCCAAAGGGTTTGGAAGCTCCCACCCCTCTGCTGGAACACGGATTGGGAGCATCCATGTGTGGCAGACGCCTCCCCAGCCCCCACCCCGTGGCTCTGCTCACTCATTTAGGTCACCGTGGTTAATCAGCACATCCCCAGCGCCTCCAGACACGGAGAGTGAATCCCTTCCCTCTCTCCTCCCCCTCATTTCCACGGAGAGTCAAAGGGAGTGGCTGCCAAAAGGCACCCGCCGTCTATTTTTACATTTGTTGTTGCCAGGATCCACTGGAGGCACGGAGAGAGGCGCTGCTGTATCTCCAGCTTCCCAAAAAACACGTGCTTCCCCCTCATCCTCCGGCAGCATCCCGGGCCGGAAAGGAGGCTCGTGTTGAGCAAAGGGAAAAAACCACCCTGGCCTGGAAACAGGAGCAGGGGGATGGTTGTTAAGGAGGAGAAGGGACCCCCTGGAGGAAGAGGAGGAGGACAGGGTGGGATGCTTGGGTTGACCAGGACACAAAGACAACCCCAACCCCTCCTGGGATGGGAAGCCAAGCCAAGCCAGGATGAAGGACACAGAGCCAACCCCAGCAACTCCTGGGGATGGGAAGACAAGCTGCTGAGATGACCAGGACACAGAGTCAACCCCAACACCTCCTGGGATGGGAAGCCAAGCTTCTGGGATGACCAGGACACAGAACCAACTCCAGCACCTCCTGGGATGGGAAGACAAGCTGGTGGGATGAAGGACACAGAGCCAACCCCAACACCTCCTGGGATGGTATGCCGAGCTGCTGGGATGAAGGACACAGAGCCAACCCCACTGGAATGACAACACTGTCCGTGACCTCAGGTTTTCCATCACCTTGTCCCTTCTACATCCCCACCCTCACCAAACAAGTCCTACAGCACAAAACCAAGCACAAAGCCAAAGCCTCCATCCCATCAGCAGCTTCAGGGATCAACACCCCAAGGCCCCGGGGTGATCCAAGCTCACTCCACTGGTTTGGGATTACCAGTGGACACCAGGCTGAGACTGGATGAGCAAGGCAGTGCACACAACACAATTCTCAGAGCTGCCAGGGGCACCATCCTGCTCCACTTCCAGGGAGGACATGGGTCCTTCCAAGGAGGACAACCTTTGTTCCCCCATGACTCCAGATGGGGTCCCCAAGAGATCCCTGTCCACCCTCCAGCTCAGCTGGTCCTACCCCACCCCACCAGACCTGCTCCCAAACTGGTCCCAGTTTCTAACAGCAATGAGTTCAAAAGAGCTTCCTTGGGAAGTGAAGTCCCTCAGAAACTCATGGTGTTCACAGACGGGGAAGGATGGAGCGTTTCTGGAGCACTTCAACCACCAGGTACCTCCCAAAAGCCTCCCAAAACCACTGGGCACCATCAGGGTGGTCGAGGTTCACCTTAAACGGAGCAGAAACTCTCCTGCTCGGCCACCAGAGCTGCACTTTGGAGACATTCACATCCCAACACGGAGCCAAAGCCTCCTCCCCGACCACACCGGGCTGACATTTCCTGCTGATTCATCCCTGCAACCAGGTCAGCCTGGCTGGAGAGAAGAGCCCCAAGGCCTAAATGCAGGATTATTTGGGCTCCTACAGGGACAGAGCAGCGCAGAGAGCACAGAAAGGGCAATCCAGGGAAACACGAGCGTTGGTTCCTCTTGGCACAACCCCCTGGAGGGCAGAGCACAGAGGATTTTGGTGAGCCAAAAGCTGGAACAGCCGTGCATGAGGAAGCTCACCTGCCTGGGAAGGGAAGCACAGGGTGGAAAACAACCCAACCCCTGGGAATTTTGTGCCTTTTTGTCTGGCCTCGTGTTCCTTCCCCCAGCAGAAGCTTTCCCGCAGCATCGCTTCTCGTGTTGGTTTTGGATGGCCCAGGTGATCCCTGGGAGCTGCTGAAACCAAGGCTGGAAAACAAACAGGGGCTGATTCCCCTGCAGATGGAGCAGCTGGGGTGGGAAGTTCACCTCTCCATCCTTCCCAGAAGGGCTTGGAAACAGGACTTGGAGAACCCAACGCTGCCAGTGTGTTACATAACTCGGCTCGCCCCGAACGAGGCATTTCAGCCCTGCCCCTCTAATGGGCTCCAGCTTTGAGAGGAGCAGCTCCAGAGGTGCTGCCTACATGGAATTCTTCAGGAATGAAGAGCAGGAGCTGCGTGTGGTGAGGGCTCCAAGAGGACACAGCCCAGTGCTGGTGCTCTGAGTGATGTGGGAGCACCACTGGGACAACCAGGAACCCAGGTGAGAAAACCCCACCACTGCCCTGCACTTGGATCCGTGCCCTGCTGGAAGGCTCATCCCACGATAAGCAGGCCAGGAACGGAGATGTTGTCACCCCAGTGGGACTCAGGGGCAGGGAAGAGCCTGAAAACCAGGAACAAACCCAGCCCTGCTTGTGTCCAAGCTCATGGCATGTCTGGTGCTGGTGCTCTGGGCACGTATCCTGCAGCACTTCAGTGCTCCATGGACAAGGTCCATCCTGGCAAGGTCCTGAGCATCCTCAGCTGGAGCAGTGCCCCACAGGACCCTCCCCTTGGCTAGGGAGGGACTGGGGTGACCCACAGAGCCCCTCAGTCCCTTGTCCCTGCACATTGAGGAGACAGAGGATGCTCCCCAACCACCCCACTGCTCCCAAATCTATCCCTACAGTCTCTGTGCCAGCTGGCAGAGGCAAGCAGGGGGATGTGATGGCACAGAGGGCAACAACTTCTGGGTCAGGAGAGACACCAGGGATGGAGAAGAGCTCTCAGCACCCAGGACATGAGAACACAGGCAGTAACTTCATCTCAAATCACTCCAGGCTAAGAAAATCCGAGGCTTTTCCTCTCTCGAGCACAGGATGGGCAGGTGGGAAGAGGGAAGGAGGGAGGATTTAAGGAGCTGTAAAACAGGGCATGAAACATTTATAGATGGAGATGGCACAAGCAGGAGTCAGGAGGAGATCACTCCAGCTCCATTTATCCACCCACGCTCCAGGGCATCCAAGGGTTGTGTTTTCCCAGCTGCCAACAAGCCAAGAGACCACATTTGTGGTCATCGAGTGACCTGAACTTCCCGGGCACCACTGGACATGGGGACAAGGTCCCTGTGTGAGGGGACAGAGCTGCTGATCCAATGACCTGCTGCACAAGATTCCAAAGGTAAAAGAAAACAAGCCCCAGGCTGACTCTGCATGCTTGCAAAGCACAGGGAGCTGCTCTCCAAGTCCCCCTGGAGCACCTCAGTGTGCATGGGATGGGCAGGACAAACATGTTTTTGCTGTAAATCCTTCCCTGCTTCCAGCTGGGAAAAGCATCACAGCAGGGCTTGTGTGGAGAACTCAGATCCCAGAGGCAATGAGAGGCTTGGGAATGTTGGTTCTCCAAAGGATCCCCAACCCCAAGGGCTCCAAGGAGCTTAAAATACCAGCTACACCCGCTCTGGCAACAGGTCACGCATGGGTTGTTCATCCATCACATCAACCCGCTCTCAGGAACGAGTCACACCCACCAAAAAAGGGGGAAAAGGGAAAAAGGGACGAATCTTGAGCCCAGTAGGTGGTTACACACCCTAAACCTCCTTGGCCTTGCCCGTGGAGAGACCCAGGGGCTGGAAAGGCAGAGCTGGGCAGGCCTTGGGATGCTGCTCCGGGGATGGAGCTTCCAGAGCCCCATCCCAGGCTGGGAAGCCAAGCCCTGTGTCCTATTCAAGCTTTTGGCAAAGCAAGCAAATTCCCAGGGCAGGTATGTGCACACCTTTGGCCAAAGCAGGCTCCAACAAGCCCTGGGGTGCAAAGAGAGCCAGCAGGAAGGGTTTAAAGGCCATTTGCACCCGACAGACCACGTGTGGAGACAGTGCCAGGGTTTTCTTGGACTCCTCCACCACTGAGCAGGTTCCCCCAGGAGGAGCATCTCCCAAAAACTCCTCTCCTGCCTCTGAGCCACCTGTTGGAGGGGGAGAGCAGAGCCCATCCTGCCCTCCTGGTCACCAAAGACTGGCAAGAAGTGCTTTGGCAGGCTCTGCAGGGAGGGGAGGGAGATTCCTGAGGCACCAGCTGAGCTCAGCACATACAACAGCACCAGTTTCCCCGAGACTGGAGCTCTGCCCTGACAGGACTGAGGTGTTTTCCATGCTGGCTGCAGGTTTTTCTGCAGCTGGAGGAAGCCAGGGCCCCAAAAATCAGTGTGAAACAGAGGAAAAAAAGCCTGAATTCTGCAGCTTTCTGGAGTTGAAGACGATGGAGGGGGACAGGCCAGAGATCTCAGCCACTGACAGACCAAACTCACCAAGCTGGGACTAAACCACCCAAATATCTTTTAAAAACCAAGAAAACAGAGTTTGCTTGGGTCAGGACAGAGCAGACACTTCAAACTCCCTAAACCAGCCCCGGTCACTGGGTGAAAATAGGGTTTGCTGGGCAAGCAGGAGGAAAGTGAAGCCCTGTGAAGCACCTCGGGGCTCACAGCGATGGGCAAACACTTGCCTGGGATGAGCTGGCCACCAAGGATGTTATCCCAAGGCCTGGCTGCCCTCCTGCAGCACACAGAGCATCCTGACCTGGTTTTTGGCAGCACAAACCCTCTCCTCCCCCTGCTCAGCAGCGTTTCGACATTCCAGGGCGTTTCCTGGCTCGGCTGAAATGCAACAACCCCCCTCAGAGCCGCGTTTTCAGCCCCAAAAACACGGATTTCATCACATCTCAGGCTCTCCAAGGAGCTCCCTGCTGCTCCTTGGCCACCTCAAAGACCTTCACCAGCCTGGCTGGGAACCCCTGATGGCAGCCCCTGGGGAAAAGGGCTTGGATTTGCCCTTGGATTAAAACTTCCCATCCCAAATCCATCACGGAGCAGCAGTTTCCTCTCCTCGTTTTAAGGACAGACGTGCCAAGGACACACCTGCAGGGATCTGGCCTTGCTGGTGCCTGGTTGGGAGCAGACACTGGGGGTGAAAATGTCCCCTGGGAGATGCAGGAGGAGCCAAGGCCACCATGGGAACGACAACAAGCACCACATCCCAGAGATGCCACAGCCCCGAGCCCGCAGGGCTCCACTGCTAATGATCTCCTGATTTTAATTGGATTAGGGAGGGAGATGGACACATTGGACATGGGCACAGCACGGAGGTCCAGAGGGGTTGGAAGAGGAGATGAGGGTGGATCCAATCCCGGGAAAGCACAGGGACAATGCCAGGGAAAACATTTGCCACAACAAGGAGGGGATGTGATGGATCCCAGCAGGAAAAAGTGCCCAGTGAGGGGCTCAGTGAGGGATTTGGGGATCATCCCTTAGTTTTGAGGGAGCTTGGGACCCTCTGAGGTCCCATTACTGAGCAAGGATGTGACCTTTGAGCCCTGGACCAGCCCTGGATGTGTCTGGATCAGCCCTTTCCTTCCCCCCACCTCTGCTGCTTCTTCCTCTCCATGCCAAGCCACGCAGCTCCAGCCAGAGATGGGGCTCACAAACTCCTTCTCTACCACCTTGGCCTGTCTTCATGACACCTTCCCCCCAAAAACCCAAAGAATTCCCTGTCCCTTTTCCACTGAGCCTCCCCCCAAAAGAGCTCCATCAAGGCATGGAGCAGGAAAAGCTGGAAAAGTTTAGCACCCAGAGGGAAGTTTCTTTGCTGATGGAGAGGGAGGAGAGTGTCTCCCTCCTGCTGCCAGGGTGGAGATGCTGCAGCTCCACAAAGCCCTCCACAGCTGGAGAGGAAGGGGAACAAGGAAAGGGAAGTGCTTTGGGGAACTCAGAGCTGAGCTAATTTTGCAGGGGGAACGAGTCCCCAACCAACTTCCCTGTCGCAGAGACACCCAAGGCCTTGCCCCGAGGCAGCAGCCAGACAGTGACTGCAAGTCACTGCAGGAGAAGCCCAGAGCCAGGAATCATGACTCCTGCTACACTTCTCATCATCCCCTCAAACACGAGATCCCAGTGCTTGGAAAGCCCTGGATTTTGCTCTCTGGAGACTGAGCTCCAGACTCATGGTGTTAACCTTTCCCATTTCCAAGGGGCTGGGAGGTCTCAGGGACAGGAGGAAATGGTGTTTCCAAGAGGGAGAGAGGAAGGAATGACAGTCAGGCTTTTCTTCAGCCAGCCCAGGAAAATTTGGATGCCCAGTGCTCCTTCCCACCATCAGCCTCACAGCCCACAGTGCAAAATCAAGGAATTTTGGGTCTCCAAAGTGGGATCCAAGGCCCAATCCTGCAGGTGTTACCAGGTACCTCCTGTCCCCCTCAGTGCTGAGACCCCACCACATCGCCCACCCAAGGGATGTTACACCTTGGCCAAGGGGAAAAGTCTCCAAGTGCCCTGGAGAGGGACTGGGGACAAGGCGTGGAGGGACAGGACACAGGGAATGGCTTCCCAGTGCCAGAGGGCAGGGCTGGCTGGGAGATTGGGAAGGAATTGGTGGCTGGGAGGGTGGGCAGGCCCTGGCCCAGGTTGGGCAGAGAAGCTGTGGCTGCCCCTGGATCCCTGGGAGTGTCCAAGGCCAGGTTGGAGCCCCCTGGGCTGGTGGGAGGTGTCCCTGCCCATGGCAGGGGGATGGAATGAGATGGATTTTAAGGTCCCTTCCAACCCAACCATTCCATGAGCTGTGAAAACACATCCTGGTGAGTGTCTGATGGAAGCTTGTTTTGCTGGATGCACTTCCAGCCCTCCCAGATTCCTGCTGGAGGTGACACTCCCTGTCTCGCTGCCACACCACGGGGAAAAGCAGGATGAGCCCCCGTGGGGGACTCCTGGGGCATTTCCTGGATGTCAGGAAGCAGAAGCACCAGCTGCCTCGTGAGTACCCCAAAATCCCTCTTCTGCTGGCCTGGGCCCTGCTTTGGGAGGGACTGACCACCTGCCACATTTTTTGACCTCCCAAAAAATGAGGGAGGACAGAGAGCTGCAGGGATCAGGTCCTGGGTGGGAGAGGTGAGGACCAGGGGCATCCTACCCAGGCAGGACCACGGCACAGGGTTTTTTGGATGCAGGAAATCTCAAGTGGAAAGGGAGAAACGATGCCCGGCTCCTGCTTTGCCTGCCAAGCCCAATCCTTGGAGCTGGACAAGCCTTGGGATGCCCCAAAAAGACCATGAGAGCTTTCAGGCTGCTCTTGTGCAACTCCAAAAGTTGATTTTCTTACAGCAAACCCCTGAAATGACCAGGGCTGAGCTGAAGGAGGCAGCTCATAAACACCCCCGGCCACCAGCTCCTTCCCGGAGAAGAGTCCAAGCTTTGACGGCACATTTTCCACCGTGCCGAAAACAAGGATAACAATTATCACCGGCAAGTTTCCGTGCAATAAAACCCAGCAGGGAAACGAGAGCAAGGTCAACACACCGACAAGGGAGGCTCTTTTTAAACAGGGTCCCATTCCAAGTGGCAGTGGGGTTTGTGCCCGGGGCGAGGGCTGGTCGTGGTGTCCCCAAACCCAGCGCGTGGCAGAGCCTCAACTCCCACACCCCCCGTTATCTCCGGGGCACAGGCTTGGGTTTGAGGGGGGATGGGAACCTCTGTTTGTTTTGCTCTTTTTTAATCTCAGCCTCAAAATTTCCTCCCAAACAAAAAGCGCTTCCCAAAGAGGCCAGCCCAGACGCCAGGAGCCGGTGGGAAGCTCCGGTGGCTGGAGGACCCACCCTGGGCTCCCCACAATCCTTCTCCCACCTGGCTGGACAAGCTCCAGCCCTTGGGATTCCTCCTCCAAAATAAAATGCAGCCTTTTCCGTGCTGCAGAGCAGCTACCCACCCTCAGGACACCTTCCAGCTCAGGGGCTGGAGAGAGCAGAGATGCTCCAGGCACTGGGGGAGAGCTCTCCGGCATGTTTTCCGTGCTCACTTCCATCCTCGGGGGCCAAGGGTGGAGATAAAGAGCCTTCAAAGCACTTCTGATCCCGAAGGCTGTGAGGGGAAGTAAATTTTCCTTATGCAAGCGAAGCCACAGGAAGGGAGGGAGACACACAGCAAAGCAGAGAATCAGGGAATGGTTTGGGTGGGAAGGGACCTGAAAGATCACCTCATTCCACCCCCTGCCATGGGCAGGGACACCTCCCACCAACCCAGGGGGCTCCAACCTGGCCTTGGACACTCCCAGGGATCCAGGGGCAGCCACAGCTTCTCTGCCCAACCTGGGCCAGGGCCTGCCCACCCTCCCAGC
>WBMV01009403.1:363654-390419 GCA_013396655.1 Campylorhamphus procurvoides | reverse complement strand
GTCGGGGCGCAAGTGCTGCTGGGGGGCGGGGGGAGTCGGTGCCTCCGGGCCATCCTAGCAGTGCGTATTTGCTGTGGGGAATGCAGCTGGCGTTGCCTGGAGGGTACCGATGGTAATGCCCTGGAAGTAGCTGCTGTACTGGAAGGAGAAGATGGTGGGGAGAGGGAGGGTGGCTTCATGTTGCAGATGCAGCACTCTCTGCTCGAAGTGGCAGTGGGGGAGGCAGGGGGTGGGGGGAGGCGCCACCCCTTCCTCACGCTCCTGTACCTCTCTCTTCTCAGCACTTGCTCCTCTTTCTACTCTTCGTTGGGCCGTTCAACTGCTTTGCCAGTTACAGCCGTGCCACTGAGCTCTTCTACAGCCTTAATGAGGGACTGCCTGCTGGGGTGCTAATCGGCAGCCTGGCCCGCGACCTGCGGCTCCCAACGGCTGGTGGGCAGCACCCCGCAGCCCTGCGACCCCCACTCTCCTTCACCCTGGCCTCCCATGGCTTGGGGGGACAGTATGTACAGCTGGACAATCGCTCTGGAGAGCTGCACACCTCGGCTGTGGAGATTGACCGGGAAGCTCTATGTGTGGAAAGCAGTGGGGCCACCGTCTTTGGGGGATCATCTGCTATCTCCTCTTCCTCCCTCTCATCTGAGTCATGCCTGCTGCTGCTGGATGTACTGGTACTGCCACAGGAGTACTTTCGCCTGGTGAAGGTAAAAATTGCTATCCGTGATGTCAATGACAATGCACCCCGCTTCCCTGTGCCCCATATCCATCTCTCGGTGCCTGAGAATGCACCTGTGAACACCCGCCTGGCTATTGAGCACCCTGCCCTTGACCCTGACATGGGCACCAATGGTGTCCAGACCTACCGCCTGCGAGATAACTATGGTGTCTTTACCCTGGATGTGGAGGAGAATGAGAGTGGGGAGAGGACTCCCTACTTGATTGTTATGGGGGCACTGGACAGGGAGACACAGGAGGAGTATGTCACAGTTATCGTTGCTGAGGATGGGGGGACACCTCCACTCGTGGGCAGTGCCACCCTCACTATTGGCATCAGCGACATCAATGACAACTGCCCCCAGTTCAACGACTCACAGCTCAATGTCACCCTTTATGGGAATTCCAGCCTAGGGACACATGTGGCTACTGTCCATGCAGTAGACATGGACCTTGGATCCAATGCCCAGGTAACCTATTCCTATAGCCAGAAGGTTTCTGAGACATCCAGAGACTTGTTCTATCTGAATGAAAGCACAGGAGTCATCACACTCTCCACTAAAGTTGATGCAGACACTCCAAGGCTACACAGGCTGATCATACTGGGCAATGGACCTGGATGTATCCCTGCTGTGATCACAGTGCTGGTGACCATCATCAAAGTCATGATGAGGCCACCTGAAGTTGTCCCTCGTTTCATAGCTAATGAAATGGAAGGAGTGGTTTACTTAAAGGAACTGGAGCCTATCAACACACCTATAGCATTTTTTACCATCAAAGACCCTGATGAAAAATACAAAGTCAGTTGCTATTTGGATGGTGATGGGCCTTTCAGACTTTCACCATATAAGCCATACAACAATGAATACCTGTTGGAGACCACAAAGCCTTTGGACTTTGAGACACAACAACTGTATGAAATCTCTATAGTTGCATGGAACTCAGAAGGCTTTCGTGTCAGCAAGGTAATCAAAGTACAGGTTCTGGATGACAATGACAACTCACCAGTTTTCTCTGAACAGCTGATAGAATTGTCTATTGAGGAGAACAATGTTCCCAATGCTTTTCTGACCAAATTGCATGCTACTGATGCTGACAGTGGAGAAAGAGGGCAAGTGTCCTATTTCTTAGGTCCTGATGCCCCTTCCTATTTTGCTTTAGATAAAACCACGGGAGTTCTTACAGTTTCCACCCAGTTGGACAGAGAAGAAAAAGAGAAATACAGATATACTGTCAAAGCAGTAGATTCTGGGTTCCCTCCAAGAGAAGCAATAGCAACTGTCACCATCACTGTTTTGGATAAAAATGATAATAGTCCAAGATTTATAAATAAGGATTTCAGCTTTTTTGTGCCAGAAAACTTTCCAGGTTTTGGTGAAATTGGAGTTATAAGTGTCACAGATGCTGACGCAGGGCAGAATGGATGGGTTGCCCTTTCAGTTATGAATGGAAGTGATATTTTTGTCATAGATACTGGAAAAGGAATTTTGAGAGCTAAAGTCTCCCTGGACAGGGAGCAGCAAAGCTCCTACATTCTGTGGATTGAAGCAGTCGATGGTGGTGATCCTGCCCTGTCTTCTACTGCAAAAATAACTATCCTTCTTCTGGACATAAATGACAACCCCCCTTTGGTCTTGTTTCCTCAATCTAATATGTCTTACTTGTTGGTCCTTCCTTCTACGCTTCCTGGCTCTCTCATCACTGAGGTCTATGCTGTTGATAAGGACACTGGCATGAATGCAGTCATAGCTTACAGTATAATAGGAAGAAGAGGCCCTCGACCTGAGTCATTTAGAATAGATCCCAAAACCGGTAATATCACCTTGGAAGAGTCACTGATGCAAAATGACTATGGCCTCTATCGGCTGCTTGTAAAAGTTAGTGATCACGGCTATCCAGAACCTCTCCATTCCACTGTCATGGTGAACCTCTTCGTCAATGATACCGTTTGCAATGAGAGCTACATTGAAAGTTTGTTAAGAAAGGAGCCTGATATCAGTATAGAAGAAAAGCAGCCACAAATATCCATAGAGCCTACACATAAAAAAATGGAGTCAGCATCCTGCATGCCTACCTTGGTAGCTCTTTCAATAATAAGCTTGAGTTCAATTGCATTAGTAACAGGGATGGGCATTTACATTTGTCTAAGAAAAGGGAAAAGGCATCACAGAGCAGATGAAAACTTGGAAGTACAAATCCCATTAAATGGAAGAATTAACCTGCACATGCTGGAGAAGAAACCAATGGAGATTTCTAACATTTGATGTTTCTTTATGTATAAATCCAACATCTGAAAAACTCTGGAGGACACTGAAACACCTAGCTGTGGGTTCTATTGACAGAGGTAGAAATGAAGGACTGCTAATTTATAACTTGATAATATTATAATTGTAAATAGCTGTTTACAGTTTTTAAAATTCTAATTCAGTGTACAGCTTTTTTATGAAATGTTAGTAACTAACAGCTAGCACCCTGACTATAAAGACATGGACATCATTTCCAGCTTTCATAAATTGATAAAATCAGTGAACACAAAAAAGGGGAAGGTAAGAGGATTCTTTGAACTCAAGTTTTAAAAGTCTTTTTAACCACAAGAGGGCATCAGTTGCTCCTAAGCAGGGACCTGTTCGATGTACTGTCCATGAGATAAAGAGAGTATATTTTAAATATATTGATTTTAATATAAAATACCTATTGACATACAGACATTTATCGGCTACTAAAAAAGAAATGTCTGTCCCAGTGTATGTATAATTAAAAGAATAAAGATGTTAAAATGCACTAGTAATAAAAACCAGAATGTTTATTACCTCACAAGTAAAGCTTATTCAGTAGGATAGAAGAGGCATTAACAAGAAGTGCAATTCCTGTTGAGCAAGAATGCAAGATATTGTAATGAGAATCTGAACTGCTGTGACGTATCTTTAGTTTTTCTTCTGCTTTCACCCTCATTATCAATTGCTGCAGCAATCTGCTGGTAATTTTTATGGGAAAACATATATTTAATATTTCCTACAGCAAATAATGATAGAGCCCCATGCTCATCCTCATAAACATGCCAGATGCAAGGAAGCAAGAGAATGGCTAAATCTTTAGTTGTCACAAAAGTGGTTATATTTTTTGTAGATTGAGCAATCTGTCAGTAGTACTCCATCAGTTGGGTTGTGTAATGGATCTTTTTCATGTGTTACTTCTAAATCTGATCTGCCAGATGAAAACAAAAACCACTTCATATTCTAAGGAATTGTAAGACTTTGTTTATTCTGACTATTGCTCCTTTCTGGATTGGTATTTCATGTGAAAGACCTTGTTTCTGACTTTTGGTGACCATTCCTGGCTCCTTTTCATTGGCTTTGATTTTGATTAGATCCAAAATCTAACTTGTAAGACTGGTTACATATTTTCTTGATAATTTATTCTTTGCTGTATCCTCTGCAAGAAAGCAGTAATTTTGTCAGTGATGTATTACTTTCACTTGATTTTAAGAGCTGAAAACTATCTTTTGTATGATGATTGCATCAAATTTCTCAGTGTGAACAAGATAAATTAGTGTTATGCTTAAAGCAAATTATTTTGATTTCTGGCATCATATGTCTGTAATGTATCAAGAGTGTTTATATGTCTGCAAATTAAAGCTATATATTTTCATAATAACTTCCTCTCTCCTAGAATTTTAATTATAAAGCAAAATATTATTTCAGTAGTAAGAAATGCATATTTCACAAATGGCTAGGTGCTGGCTATCTTGTCTGACATCATAATATTTCTGCAAATTAGTACACTTCCAAGACAAAGACAATTGTATTTCAGCTGATGTAAGTGGTGTGGCTGCTCATGCCTGTCTTAAAAGTAGGGAGTGCAATTTCAGGCTGGTTTTGATTTTTCTCTCTGTTACTGGCACATTACTTCACCTTGAACATACTGAAATGTTGGAGCTTATTACAGATATTGGTTCTACTTAGCCTAAGTAAGAGTATTAACATAATACACAGGTTTTCCCATTCTAGCTATAGGAAAAAGGCCGGGGTTTTTAGGTTAGAATATTTTCTGTTTATATGATTTGATAGGTGTGTTTCATGAAAAATTAATTCAGCCTGTCAGACCTTTGTGGTCAATCACCTTTTTTCCATTATTTTCATATTGCCAAAATATGAAAATGGTGTGTATCCCTGAAATGCCTTGGCTACAACAAAACATTGTGTCTTATCTCTGAAGAAACATTACATGGTATCTTCAGAAACAGCTTCAGTAAGGAGGCAAGGCAACTAAAACACAGGATTCTTTTCATGGCTCCTCTCTTATTTGAATTTATAGCCCAACATATTTTCAAGACAGTTTAAACAGGAGCAAACTCACGGCTTGAGAAATGCAATAAAACCATAAACCTGATCTCCCAGTGTGCGTTCATGTGACACAAGGCTTATACTTTTATTCAGGTTTGACAAATACATAGTCTTGACCCTGTTTGATTAAGGTTTGTTTAAACGTGCTGTTCTTGTTGCTTTTTTTGTTTGTTTGTTTAGTTCAAGCACATTCCTAATGTGTAAGAAAATGTAATATTATGAGCCTGTTAAAGCCAAAGCACTGCTCATGAAGCATAATTTTACACACATTTACAGAAAATGGTTTTAAAATCATACCTTCAGCCATACACACTGTTACTTGTGGGAAAGACTTCACAATGAATAAGACCTCATAGAGCACATTTTTGCCTCCCTGTGAGTAGCCTTTATGTAGGTAATGTCACTGAAAATTGCAAAATATGCAGTGAACTGTTTTGGGGATTTTTTTGTTCCATATTTTTTGTGGCTTATAAAACATACTTCTGCAAGTAATAAGAATGATAATTAAGCCTGCAATGTTAAGTCTAACTGATTTAAAAAAACCAAACAAATCAAGAAGAATTGAATTCATAGAACCTGGGAATTTCTTCCTAAAAACAATACTCTTTCTGAGTCATAAAATTCTTGCTGCTGACTGAATAGCAAACATTTCTGTGGTGTTGCTGGTTCCAAAGTATCCCTTACTGAAATCCCTTTCACATGAAAACACATTTTTAATGAGTCTAACTAAAGTAAATTAGACTCAGATATAAAAGGCCTATTTTATCACCATTTTGTGCAGTGCACTTGCCAAAATACATGCAAATCTTGTCAACACTGGTAGTTGAGCTGGCACAAAAATAAATGTCTTATTCATTTACAGTATCTATTAAACAATCTTAGGGTAAGTGGATGCCCCTTGCTCATTTTTATAAAAAAATGAGATTGTCTTAAGTTTTGTATTGCCAAAGTCTGCTGAACCTGCCATGCAAACACTTTTTCATTGGAATTAACAAATTGGAAAATTAAAGACAAGAAATGGGCAATGAGCCCAGTGGCAGTGGACAGAGAAAATCAGTCTTCTCTTTCTGCTTCATTTTATTCTTTTTAAAAGAACTCTTTGAAGTTACTGTTTCGATGAGAAACTAACCTAACACCTGGCTGAATATCAATAAAAGATGAGATCTAAAATTGTGGAAGGAGAATTAGAGCACATTGCTTTTTCATAGATCAAAACTCAGAAAATAATTAATCTTATGGCCTTTTATGTCCATTTTTCAGTATCATGGTTCAAACACGCAACTGTGCCAATCTGCCGAGAATGTAAAAAGCTCCCACTATCTTAAGAGGGCATCCAATGAGAAGTACAGTGTTAGCAAAGCTTTGCCTCCATGACAGCAGCGACAAACCCTTGATTGCTAACTGGGGTTGCATTGCAAGTTTTCTGCCCCCAACTGCTGTTTGGCAAAATTTCATTAAAAGACTCAAAAACATGATGATGGGTAGTCCTTGGCTAGTATTTAATCTCCAGGTTCAAAGCAATAGACTTTCAGGAAGCAGTAACCTGCCTCACAAAAATACCTTGCAGTTCAGTATAAGTGCAGATATACAGCATCTCTGCCACAAAGAAATCATCAGCTGAATATGCAGTGTCTCTGTTCATGACTCAGGTGTGTTAGCAGAGCCATGCTGGAAGGCTGACTGTCTCCTTCCTTATACTCTGCTTGTCAGCATCTTCTCGCAGACATTCCTCTTACCCTCATTGTTTTTCTTTGTTTTGCAGAGAAAAACAAGCAAAACAATTAATTATTGAATATTAACCAACTAAAAACCCCAAACTTTTATTTTGACCACTCTCCTTCAGAACTTGAGTTTGAGGAGCTAATCATGCTCTTTCCCCTCACCAAAACAGTTTAAGGGAGGTGTCTGGTGAAATTTAAAGTGGAAATAAAGATATTCAGCACCCCCACTTTCTACAGAGTAGGGTCCTATACTTTTTATATGAGTAATAGTTGCTGAAGACAGTTAAAAGTTGCAGAAGTTAGGTTTATGTTTTATTTTAATAGTGTATGAAATGTTTTGAGGAAACTCTGAAAGCTTCACATTTTAAGTGCCAAATATGTTCCTGAGAGTTATGAAAATTCAAATGGTTTACAACATGTTATAATTTACAGTTTTCTGAATTAAAACTTGTACAAAAATACCTGTGCAGGCAGTGTTACTATTTCCTTTTCAGTCTCTGTACCAGACTGAAGCAGCAGATAAGAGAAAACTACCATCTGCATTCTGAGATGGTGGGATTCAAAGATTTTGGCTTATAAACAAATATAAAAGTATAAAGCTATCAAATACAAAATTAAACAGCTTTGTTTTTACATTATGGATGAGAAAAATACCTTCATTCTTATACCACAGATTGATAGGCTGCATAATCTCTCTAACATGTTGTATCTGAATGTTTTAGTGATTTCTGCTCTATTTGCATTCTAGTTTCATCCCATAATGCATTTTGAAGACCAAATTTCAGTTCCAATTTTTTTCTGATGATAGTACTTTGAACAGGTGCTAAGAAAACATTGTTCTGAATGAAGAAATGTTGAATCATTTATGATGCATTTAGTAATTTGTTCCACTGTTAGTAAAAACAAATATAGACTTAACATATTGAAGTTGTGGGTTTTCATATTGCTAGCTAATGCTGCTGGTAAGCAGCAAGCATTTAACTGAAATACATTATGAAGAATTATTTCAACTGTGTTCAGATCAAGAGGACTTGCATTTTAAGCATCATGTTGAATGTTAATCTACTCCCAGCAGCCTTAGCAATATCAATTCAATCTACTATCCCAACTATTTTGTCTTATTTTTCATCCTCAAATTTTGAGGTAATTATTCATCCTCAGAGCAAACCAGTGCGGTGAGAACTCTTACCTCCTTAAGCATAAGAGGAGTGACAGCTTGATTCCTCTACCTACTTGCCAGCACCCAATGCTACTCGTGATGCCTTAAGGTATCCCACCTGGACTCCAGCTGCACCTCTGGAAGACAGCAAGCTTTCTCTCAATGAACTATCATATATGCTAGCTCTGTGAAGATGCTTTGGATATTTTAGATGTTCAGTAAACACAAATCTGTATTGAAGTGAGTCTTTCATGTGATTCACCTCCATATTTACTGTTTTATGTTGAAGTGTCCAAAGATAGATATTGACCACTGAGCTAGGAGTCTGAGGTTCCACTATAATTTGTGGGTTTCATCAGCACAGTCAATAGAAGTAGAGAGTGCGTCAGTTTGCTCTAAAATAGTCATTCAGATGCCAGGAAAGCAAAGTAGCACTTAAAATCACATGTGAAAACTGTGGGTAGGCATGCAAATCCCACTGATGACACAGCAAGTGTATCAACCTTTCAACTCCACAGAGAAAAGCTTCACAGACTATAGTGGAAACATCTGATCCTTAGCAGCAGAGTCAAAAATACCCTCCAAACCTAAAATGTAACTACTATCTTACCTAATTGGTAAGCTCTGAAACTTAATTTCAGTAATTTTTTTTAATATTATGTGGGTTTTAATGTTTTTAATTACATGCAAATCACTCCTATAGAATACACTAAAATGATATGCATTTTCTATTTATATTTATATATATTCACTTATGAGGAGGTGAGAAAATTTTGTTATTTTTCCAGTGTTCTCAGTTGTGTATTTGGAGATGAGTCTAAAGGCATCTCTTGGTAAGGACACTCTCTAGCCTTCTGATGGAAACTGAGCTATTGTGTTTGTAATAAAAAGACTCAAATGTCAGAATTTTCCAGGGTGTCCAGGGTTGTGGAGACACAATCATGCTTGTCTATTGGAGAACATTCCGAGGAACTGGAATTACTTGGCCTTGAAATGGTGCTCCAAACACTTTTGAGACTTTTTTTTGAAAGTTTAAACAATCAGTAAGGGTTGAAAAGGAAGAAAAACAGAGCCTGTGCTCTTCCCGCCATAATAAGCAGTTTTTGGTATTTAAAAAAAGAAAAAAAAATGAAGCAGCTACCTTAGATATTTTTCAGAGGTACTACTCTCCTCAGAGTAATTTCAAACCTATTACCTTTATTTATGCTGTAATTCCATTACAATTACAATCTCATGACATTTATGGGGTAAAAGTTGGTCATTCTCTGTCTCTATTTTTTGAGGAATGTATTTATAAAGGGCCTGGCTGACAGAAAACAAAGCAGAACTGCTTCCCATGATGTGTTTTACTTTAGGACAGACTGAAGGAGAAAAGAACAGAAGACAGGAAGACTAAATAAATGCAGTCAAAATGAAGGGCTCTTTGCTAAGTTTGCATGTGGGAAATTAAAATAAGTGCTCAGAAACAATAAAAAGCATTGTTCTGGATCTACTGGATTTACTGTGTTTTATCAGCAGTGTTAAAGAGTCCCCTTTCAGCAATATCTCATCCATTTTCTTAATCTGTAAAGATGAGGTCTTGTTGCAGAGCACTGGGATTTCCTGACACAGTGTGGTAACACAAAATACATTAAAAACTGATTCTCATTGTCAGCAGGTCAGAATTGTATAGAGAAATCAAGGCTTTGAATAGAATATCTTTAAAGTGTTTGTTTCATTATGATAACAGCATTCTCTTTTCGTGGTGTTTGTAGCATTTTTATGTTGGGTGCGCTCATTTTTGCTAACTCAGGACAAAAACGTCTTATTAAAATATTTGCATATTCTCAGGCAAAATAAAAGCTGATACTGTGGCATAATTTTTCCTGTGAATACTGTTAATGAAATGAGAACTTTTTTAGTGATAGTACCCAAATAGCAGACATGCTTCTGTCCTCAGTTTCCTAAAATGCATAATGCTAGGGTAACCTTTTTCTTCATCTTTACAAACAGAATAAACATTTCATTGCAGTAGGACAAGATGGTTCTGATGTACCACTATGTTAACACAGAGTAGATTTTGCAGATATTTTCTGCTGAAATATGTTCAAATGCCTGTCTTGCATATCTGTATAGAAGTTCCAGAAATCATCTACTCATTTGAGAGTGTCTTTTTCTTTTTTTTGTTAGAAGTCATAACACAGTTGTGTCGGTGTGCTCTTTTATTCTGTCTATCAAGGTAAGTTTAGCTGAACTGAAAACACAAGGATGCTTACCTTTAACTGACTTTTCTTTGATTTTGTATTTTGAAATATCATATATAAGGTTAGGCACCTAAAAGCGAGATATGTAAATAGCTGAAAAGCAGTAATGGAAGCTTGCAGGAAAAAGAAATGTTTTACAGTAAAATTCAGTCCTGAAAGTTCAACACACTATAACTAATGTATTAAGTAATGTATTAAACTCCTCAAGGATATTTCTCAGTATGCTCAGACACAATGAAAATAATTCAGTACCTTCAGTGGTATGCACATAGGACACATCTTCCAAGTTTTTGCTGCAGTCCTTTCAGGAGATAAATAGCCTCGTCTCTCACTAATGTAAATCCAGTTTAAAAGTGTTCAAGTATTCATATTAAACTGCAGTTGAATATGAAAAAAATCAAACCAGCCAATATTGCCCACCCCCATCAGAGCTGCTTTGGAGGCATTAAGAATGAAATATTACAGGGTCAGAATATGTATATTGGTAGTAAATTACATTTGCTATTACTTTCAATATTGAATCTTTCAATATCTATCCAACATTAATTTTATTTGATGGAATGTATTGAACAAATAACCTAATCAGCAACATTTTTATCACTTACAAATATTTGAATAAAATTCACAAGAATTTTTTTGGCCCAATTTTATCTTTTTTGTTAAAAATTACATTATTATAAAACAATACCTTTTTCCTTATTATTATCAGCTATGATACAGCGTCATAAGGTCATTACAGAGCATTTAAAGGTTTCTCTCTGAATATTTTTTAAGAGTATGATAATATATTCTCATTTTCCACATACATTACTTGGCTTGTAATACAATTAAATTAAAAAATACTGAAGGCAGAGATTTCAGTATCAGCAACATCCAGAAATGCCAGATTATGAGTGATTCCCAGCACAGATTCATGTAATCCAAACTTCATGCATCTGTATAAGCAATTTAGGAGTACACACACCTAAGATTGCTTCTCTAATCAAGGCAACCCTAGAAGTCTCTTACTGGGAATGTAGCTGGCTTATGATGTACCCAGTTCATAATAGAAAGACATTACATCATAGCCCTCACAGAAGTACCTCAGTTAAATAGCTCAAATTAAACAGAGTGAATCTAAACTATGTACTGGAACAAGAGAATCAAGTATCATATTTCCCTCTCCCTATTGCAGGGGATGGGAAACACTCCTGAAGTGTTGCAATATATAAAACCTCTATATTTGCTGAGGAAACTTCCAAGTATGGAAGTTTTTTTGTGTTAGTGTTTGTTTTTATATTTAATCTTTGTAAGTGTGGAAGTGAATTTCTTTGAAGTGATAGAGACAGCTACATTTGACAGAACTGGCATATTTTTTGCCATGTCACTTGCTGTTTGTAAAAAGGAAAACCCACAAATCATAAAAAGAATGAAATATAGCAGACATAGAGGCAAAGAGAGAAGTCTCTTTCTTATTCTCTCTACCCAAGTCTGCAGGTGATAGTTTGCAGTATGCTGAGTATGCAGTTCTTCAATGAAAGTTTACATATGGTAAGAAATAATACATGGGAATTACAAAAACAATATGTGTAAATCTACAGAAGGGGAGTGAAAAAAAAAAAAAATAATTCCTTCTTGCCTAATAAAGATGCACAGATTCCTGGTAAGATTTTGAAAGTTGCATGGGTCAAGCAGAGCACAACAGCTTACACATTGCCTCTTTGGCATGTATTAGAACATCATTGGCAAAATTAGATGAACTGTTTTACTTTTAATGTAAAACAGTATCTAGAAAAAATTTACTTGAATTCAGGCTGCTTTTAAGTTGAGTGTTCTCCAAGATGACCTGGGTGAAAAAACACCAATTTGATAAATGAAGTCTGTCTTCAAAAGACATACATACAGTTTTTACGAGATTTTCAGATGATGACTGACAATAAGCTACTGTAAAATTGAAAACTTTTTCACAGTGTTATGGGGTTTTGGTCACTTTCCATCAACTTTCATGAACTAAAAAATAAACAAACTACCATAGGAAACAATATAAACTATCTGAAATTTGTTAAAAAACAATAAAGGATGTGTAAGACTTTGGGGCACTTTCTGAAAGGGTGTCCTANCAAGAGGACCTTTTAGACTGTTTTGCCTTGTCATTTGGGGGTAGAGGGGTTTGTTGCAGACTGTTATTGTATATATACATATATATATATATGTGTTGTGGTTAAGAACTGTTATTTTTTTTCCTTTACATATATTTTTTCCTAATTAAAGTTCTGTTCTTTAAATTTAAAGGAGAGGGATTATTTAGTGGCCAACATAGATATCTTAGTTCTCCTTTGAACTGAGACTAAGGGTCAAACTCAAATCATTTATTAGAAATAGTAATGTATGTTGCATTATACTTCATTGAAATTTGGATATGATTACTTTATAGATGTTTCTAACAATCTATTAATCATTTTTATTAAACTAGATATACCTCTCCCTCTTCCCTTCATTCCTCTACACACTCTTCCACCCACCCCCTCCAAAAAAAAAAAACAAAAAAAAAAAAACCGGAAAAATGCCAAGAAATTAGATGTAGCTAGGAGCAATGAAACAGGTGGCTACAGTAGCAAAAAAAATAAACAAAAAAGCAAAGGGCAGTAGAGAAGGTACGGAAACCTATCAGATGAACAAGAGTGGGCAAAATAAAGCAGGAAAAGAAAAAAAATATTTTTTTAAGAATTACCATTAAATAGAAGAACTAAAAAGTCAAAAAATTATACACTCAGATGCATATGGACTTTCTCCTTTTTTCTCTAGCTTATAAGACTGCTGCCTATGACTGAGTGAATGTCAGCTTAATTCCAAGTGTTCTGTATATTAGTTCATTGATGCGTTCATCCTCCTTTGATTTTTAAAAGAGGTTCTTTTCTTTGATATATAGTGGTGTGGTCTCTCATAATTTCTTCATCAGATGATTATGACTTCTTTCAGGTAATAAATATAGCTGAATATGGAAAAATAAATATCAGTACAGTGAAACTTCTGGCATATGCTTAAAAGCTGAAGCTCCCAGAAGAAATTAACATTTGGGAGATTTCACACAGACAGAGTTGTGACGTAATTAGGACAGAATAAAGATGCTGCTGTAAAATTTTAATTCATTATTATTATTAATGTTGGACAATTAATCAAATTGCACTAGACCATGAAACAAAAACAAATCAACAAAAATGTTACAGAAATTTCCATGGTTCTGTTAGATGAATTGTCCTTTGAGACAATTACTAAATTGTGAGTTTGGACACACAACTATTGACTCAAACTTGGTAACTTCAACTTAGCTCAAATTTGTAAAATAAATTAGACTGAAAAGTAGTTTTTAAGGCACAGATACAAAAAAACTTCTAGAGGAGAAATGGATTTTTCTTTCCACCTAAATGCACAGAGATACTTCAGGGTACTCTTGTAGATTTTTAATATTGTGCCTCCATTTCATTTTCTTCAGTTTTTGAATTCAGAATGCAGTCTCTATATCCTGGGCATGAACCACTGTTTTTCCACAAAAGAATGCTGGATCTCTTGAACTGCAGTATAGAGAGGGATTCTCATTCGTCTGCTAATGAGTGGGAAAGAAAAAGTATTTTTTTTTTCATGAGGTTTAAGATGTATTTCCCATACCAAACAGAATACTGAACAACAGTTGCCAGAGTTGAACATTTTTTTTTTTTCTAGTTTTGGTGATGGTTAATTTAAATCACAGACTAACTAGAAGAATACAGATGTTATACCAATATTTAGAAAGGTCAGATGGGATGACCCAAATATTTACAAGTAAAATAATAGATAAAACTTAGACAAAAAAAAGAAAAGGCTGATTTTGAACTAATGTAGTAGTAAATTGGGGCCTAATACAAGGACGTGGACCTGTTAAGACTAAGTCCAGAGGAGGGCCACTGAGTTGAACAAAGAGCTGGAGCACCTCTCCTGCAAAGACAGGCTTAGAGAGCTGGAGTTATTCAGCCTAAAGAAGAGAAGGATACAGGGAGACCTAGAATGTTCTAGTACCTAAAGTGGGCTACAAAAAGATTGGAAAGGAACATTTTTACAGTGGCATGTAATGATATGACAAGGAGAGAGGCTTTAAACTGAAAAAGGATAGATTTAGAATAGAAATTAGGAAGAAATTCTTTCCTGTGAGGGTGGTGAGGCACTGGTACAGGTTGCTCAGAGAAGTTGTGGATGCTCCATCCCTGGAAGTATTCAAGGCCAGCTCAGATGGGGCTCTGAGCAACCTGGCCTAGTGGAAGGTGTCTCTGCCTATGGCAGGGGGGTTTGAACTAGGTGATCTTTAAGGTCCTCTCCAAACCAATTCATTATACAATTCTGTGAATTATAATTAATGAAAATAGAAATTATTCTGTCCAAACTCATCTTTCAACACAATGAATCTGAGTTTACTCTGTGTTTCAATTATAATTTTTTTGAACTCAAGATATAACAGTCAAACTGGTGTAAGAGATCTGACTTTTATCCAAATCATGTACTTCAAAAATTAGCTTGATGTGATTTTAATAAAACAAGTTTAACAATTTTTAAAGTTAATGCAATTGCTACACATTAATGAAAGATGTTGGGAAAAAAGTCTTCAGTGGGCAAAGGTCATTTAATGAAGGTTTTTATGGACAGGTTCTGTGGATATAAGTTTTAATTTTATTGTTCTTTAAAAGAACCCAAATGAATAAGCAATTTCACTTGAGCTCCATTGTAATGCCATAAAGAAACAAAAGGGAAAAAGAAAAAGCAAGCAAAAAAAAAAAAGCCTAGGTTTGGAGTTTAGTTTGTTGTTTTTTGGTGTGGGTTTTTTTTTGTGAATGTGTGTGGTTGGGGGTGGAGTTTGTTGCTGTGATGGTCGTTTTGTGATTGCTGTTGTTTTGTTTGGGGTTTTTTGTTGCTGTTTCATAAACAGAAAAATAGAAACAGAAATAGAGAAACAGTATTATTCTGTACAAGGTATTAGTCAGTGCTGAAACATTGAATCCAATTTTGTTGCATGTTAAAAAGTCATTTAAAAATGGGAAGTATATAGATAAGAGTCACAAATTTATTTTGAAACTAGAGAAAATTAATAAATTTGAGAAACGGGAGAGTTAATCTTTTTTACTTTTCTTAAAGTAATGGACTGATTTCATTGGAAATAAGTTCTAAAAACAATACAGGTTTTATTGTAGAAAAAATAAAAGAGCAAAAGATCCACTAGAGTAGGCCTTTGGTGTCTCTGGATCAAAGCTGAATGACATTCTGAAAGGTAGCCTGAGACAATCAGGCACAATCAATTGAGATCAACAAAATACCTACTGGATTAAATACTGTGGGTTTCTAACTTCTGATGAACAAAAGGCAGACTAGATGTAGTGATCTGGTGCTAAACTTCTTGGAACTATGACATACCTTGATTTATCTTTTTTCCTCTCTTCCTCTTCTGTTGTTGAAATGTTTTCATGAACAAACTAAAGTTACCTGTTAACGCACCTGAAATCAAATACATTTGAGATTTATAAAGAATTGCAAATTAAAATCACTTTTAATAAAGTATCTGATATGAACTTTGAACTATAGCAACCACAATAAAACCTATGGCTGTCTAAACTACAGGGACAGATTTTAAAAATGAGTGTCCTTTCTTCATATAATTACTCAATATATCCACTAGCTAAACAATCCTCTATCACTGTAATTATTTAACACTTAGACTAAAAACTTAGACAGGGTGGTGGGTTGACCCTTGCTAGGCATCTGGCAGTCAACTAAGGTCAACTCACCACAGAGAGGTTCTCAAACAAAGGAAAATAAAATACTGTCCATTAGCATATTTTTTTTCACTTATTGTTGTGAAACAAATTCATACATACAGATTCCACCAGGCAAAAAAAAAAGAGATTAATGTTAAAGCAGAGTCATCTGCACTGAGACCACTACTTAGGATGAGACAAAAAAAGAATTAAGGACATGGTTTGTCTTAACAGGTGAAACAACCTTTCACCATAATCAGTCTCCATATGTAGAACTACTTCTAAAGAAGTAGACTAGATACACATGCATCAATGTAATTTTGCACATTAGTGAAGCTTTCAATTTATTTTTTTTGTCCAAACAATCTTTTTCTGTGTCTTCTTATCCTGAAGAAATTAGCTGATGGAAATTACAAGCATAGTGATGTAGTGAGCATTGTTTATGCATGTTTAGTTGTGCATACATATGTATATACGTGACACATGTGGAAACTATATGGTATGAATCCTAAATTGAAGACATACATTTCAACTTTCTATTTAAGTTGCACAGCTTTACCCTAGTCTGTGTGAAAGCCTTGTCTCTTGTACAAATGACCCTCCTACTACTAACCAATTGTTTCATCACTTTTTCTGAACAGCCTGGACATGTAGTTTCATCTACATCTGTTGAGCTGAGGGGAACCACTTTTTGAAATTGAAAACAGAGGCTATCAAGGAGCCCATAAAGAGAAGTGAGTATCAGAGCAAGGATTCTTGCCCATCGTTCAGGTGGAAATACCCCATACAGGGCTTCTCTTTCTTAGCTCTGTAGGTGAGATAAACTGGTGTATTACACAGAAAACTGAGGCAGTATGGATTGGATTCCTTCTACTCAGCTGCATCTAATTGGACACTTGATAGCACTGAAAAGTTCAGTGTAATCTTAATACTCCATAATTATTGGGCAGATGACTTCAATGAATGGGGGCATTAAACACAGAGACTTAGGCAGTACTGTATAACTGACCTGGCCTGGTTTGAACTAACTCAGAAGTGATAGGTCCAATATCCAGCTATTGCTCTTGTGGGACTGTCATTTCTCCCACAAGCAATATTGTCAGTGGCTATGTACTGGCCTTATCCCTTTAGTTGGTCTGAAATAATTTTATAATCCTCAAGAGTTTCAAATGAAATAAATTACTGCAGTTATACAATAAAATCTTGTTCCTACTCACCTATTATCCATCACGGGTAAATCATTGTTTTAAATTGACATCGAACATAGCCAAGTCTGGTTTTTATTGAGCTATTATAACAATGACTTAAAATTTAATAATCTCATTGTAGAAGGCCAGCTTTTAATTATTTTCATTTCAATCTTTGCCACTCTTTCAGCTGATGTCTGTAACAGGCAATTTGCTTCCCTTTGTGTTGTAGGTGACCAGTGGGACTTTCATTTTCTTAGCAGACGTGGTGAGAACTTCAATAAGTAAGATGATAAGCACTTTCAAATGGAAGTGTGTACCTTGTTTTATCTTGGGTCTATGAAGGACATCAGGCAGCTCTGTGATATACAAGAAATGTTATGCATTCTAGAAATTGGCCAGATTATGGCAGGATTTACTCACTGTATTATTACTTTGGCTTAACTAGAAATGGGCTGTTGTAAAAAAACCAAAACAACCAAAAAAAAAAAAAAAAGAAACAAAACAAACAAACAAAACCCCAAACAACCCAACACAAAACTAATCTAAATCAACTAACCAACCAGCAAGAAATTCCTCCCCATTCACCCCGAATAACTGTGTATATCATTACATATGCCTACAACTTAATAGGAACTATCTTATTCTCAAAGAATACAGTTCTCAGAAGCATGTTGGAGAAATGGATGGGACTAGATGGGTAGATCCACATGCAAATCCAAGAATTTCCCCATTCCTATTACAATAATAAAGCCTTCAATTGTAGAGTTTCAAGAGATTTTAATAACCTTTTTGTATTCATTGAAGCTTTTTTTTCTCTCTCTCTGAAAATGAAACAATAAATTGGTTTAATGATATCTCATTAGTCTATTTACCAGTAGTCCCACACTCGCTAAGATTTATATTTGCTAACAGCAGTGTTGTTGTTAATGTACTTGTCCACAATATATTGTAGATAAAGACTTGATCTTCCAGAGGAAAAAAATCGTGAGCTCAAAGATTATCAGCTGGGGAAAAAATGCTAGAAATCAAAAAGGATACATTTAGAGTAAGGGGATCAAGGACAATCAGTTCCAAGTCTGTGGTGGTAAAAACTATGCATCTGCCTGACTTGAAGTTTTAAAAAAGAATTTAAAAAAAATAAAAAATAGAAAATGATAAAAAGTAGTAAAATTTGTTTTCATTGACCCAGAAGTAAAAGACAATTTTCCTCACAAACATATCTCTACACAGTAACAATTATTTCAGAGCACATGAATGATTAAATTTTGATTGCTTTCAAAAAAAGTAAGACAGCAAGGGAGTACTGATGGAAGTGAAGATGTTACGACTTCTTTATTATTTATCTTATAACTTATTTTTCTGCCTATGTGGGAGACCTGTATTCACATTCTTTCTTTGCATGCAGATATTTAAATTCACATCTAAAGAAAATACCATAATGCTATTACTTTATTCAGTGTAGCTGGATGGTCTTAATCTTGTTTGCTGCTGTTGTACTTCAAATAAACTATTAAATATTAAATAGAGTTCAGATGTCTTATCAGCCGGGAAAGAATAGTAACTATGAGGCTCTTTATTTGCCTGTCCATCCCTGTTCCCCTGTTCCTTTTGATGCCTAAAGTTTGGGGTGAATTTTGTAGATTCTTAGAGTTTTAGAGGTGTAGGTTTCTTGCTCACATATTAAAGGGTGTTTGAAGTTACTAAAGGGATTTTCTCACATATTCTCAGGCTTTCTGAAGGTCATGATGTTTTTCAGAGCCACCTGCAAGATAACTTGAAGTCAAAACTATAGAAGAGCCCAGAAACCGTTGGAGGTGGTCCAGGGGGCATGGCCCGGGACCCTGATGGGTGGACCACTGAGGGAATTAGAAATAATGATTGGTTATGGATATCTCATATGTTAATTGTTTAGAAGGGTATAAAAGTTGTAACCCTATTGAGGGCTGGGTTCTTCGGGGATTTCAGATGTGGGGACCCTCGTTGAATCCACGCGTGTTTGGTGGGCCCAGCAGAGGCCTGAAGCCTCCAATCTCCCAATAAAGGTATTGTCTATCTTTCTCCATTAATGTTTTGTCTGAGTGCCTATCTTCCAGGATTTTAGGTATCACTTTGTTTGATGACAGTGAATGTTCCTAATTTCTTGCTGATTTGTTTATCAAATTAGGTTTTTCCTTTGTGGATGAATAAATACAGGAATAAAATTTTAGTTGCTATACTACAGACTGAAATATTAAATGATTTCTCTAAAGGAAAAAGTAATGAAAATATTAGTGAAAAGGATAAGATTAAGAAAGGAATAAAAGGAAATGAGTAATTAGAGCCTAAATAACAGTAATTATGTAAAAATATCTCATGTAAGCATTTCATGTATTGTTCTGCAAGTAAGAGCTCTCTGTAAGATACTGTCTAATCATATGTATGCAGGGAAAAATGGCTACAGAAGTGCTGAGGATTTGTCTGTAGTTTCTGAGCTCCATCATCCTCTTCAGTGTTGTGTGGGCTGTAGCTTGGTTCTGCATTTATTTCCCTTTGAAACAGCTAACCAGATGAAGTGTACCTACTGTTCAGTTGATAGATAGACAAAGTTTTTACTCTTACTCTCTGCTTAGCTACCAAAATCCATAATGTATGCCCCAAATGCACATAAACTCTTTCACTACTCACCCAAAACTTTTTGTCAACTTATATCCTTCCATTAGATTTGGAAAAAAAAAAAAATTTAGAATGTTGAACTTCAACGATCTCAAAGTGAATGTTCGTGCCAATGGCCTCTAAGAAGCTTCTTTCACATTTTCTTTTGTTCATGTCATCACAGAATCATAGAATATGCTGAGTTGGAAGGGACCCACAAGGATCAGTGAGTTCAACTTCTGGCCTTGCACAGGACTCCCCAAGAATCACACCATGTGTCTGAGAGTTGAACTCTGGAAGGATTGCTGTTGTGACCACTTCTCTAGGGAGCCCATTCCAGTGCCCAACCATCCTCTGGGTGGCAGCTTTGTGATTGGAGAGGAGCTCCTTAAAAGTTTTTTTCACCATGCCAATGTCTAAAGCAGCCTAGATTCTAGTGTAGTTAAAATGAAGAGTAATAGACATATTCAGAGTCTAGTTCATCTGCTGAAGAAGATGCTTAAAATAGATCAGTCAATGAATGCAACACAATGCAGACATTCTCCATTTACAGTGAAATAGATCTGTTTTAAAAGGGTTCTAAAGCTTTGGAGGTGTTTGAGGAGGAAAAGTGAGGGAAGAGTAATTAAAGGATGATTAAAGCAGTTGCTTGAAAATGAGAAATCTGTAATCAGTTCCCTCAATTGTCTCAAAGTTCTAGAACCCTTATTTCTAATTTACATAAAAAGAATCTTAATTTGAATTCTAATCAATTCTATGCAGTCAGGATTAATAGACTCAGGGTAGTAACTCTCAGTCCTTCATGCATTTTAGTATTAAACAATATATTGCTTATTTTTTTCAACATTTTTTTCTTATTATTTTTCTTGTTAAATGTCTTGTAAGTGCAATGGCAAAGAAGGCCTAAACAAAGGAGATACTCTTTAACAATGAAATTCCTATAGACTTTAATGAAATCAGTATGGAGCTGACATAGTGAACAAGGACCCACAAATGGCTTCCATTCAAATTTCAAATACACTAATCTCTTACAGACTGAATGATATTTTCTACTCAATGGACTAAAACTTCAGAAATTCAGGCAAATTCTTCACCTTTAAGATTTTACCTCAGGCTTATTATCCAAGGTGATTGTTTTTATTTTGGATAGCGTTTTTTTAGGAAATCTTGTTATTAGCCTGAGAATTAAAAATTAAATTTCTCTCTAAAGGATCAATTTACAGCTGAACTTTACTGCTTAGCCCATTTGGAAAGTTTGCATCTGTCATCCATCAATGCTATTTGCAATCAGTAGTACAACCCGAAGTTAAAAAGGAAACCGTTTATCCATGCATTATTAATTAAGTTCAACTGTAACCTCATTACATTGATGGAGTGTAGCGCAGCTACCTGAATCCAGAACAAATTTATTTTGATTAAATATACTTCAGTTTATAAAAACAACTTATCTCACCCAAATCATAGGACTTCACGTACATACAGGTTTCATCCTAAAGCTTATCTACTCCCAAAAAGATAAAACGCAGCTTCTATGTGATTTGTAAAAAACATTGCCTGATCAGTTCCTTGGCACAAGTTTAATATAATCAGATTTAATTTTAAAATTCCTCTGTGTTTTAAAATACATTTTGAAACCACCAGAATATGATCTACTGTCACTTTTAATCTTCTAAGAAAATTGCCCTCCATTTCTCACAGGGAGAACTGAGAAATATTATTTCCAATACACCAGAGCATTTTGAATTTTAGAAAAATTCCTAGGTGGCAATGATACATCACACTGTGACTCTAATCTCTGAGTAGCTAAATTGATAGGGCACATGAATTATGAAAAGTATTAAATCCCTCAGAGAAGGAATTTAATCCATGTCTTATACATCTCAGTTAAATATCCTTCCTACTCAGTCACTTATTATTCTGGGGTCTTACTTGTTGTTTCTTCCTTGACAGATATTC
Source organism: Campylorhamphus procurvoides (assembly GCA_013396655.1). Lineage (NCBI taxonomy): Eukaryota > Metazoa > Chordata > Aves > Passeriformes > Dendrocolaptidae > Campylorhamphus > Campylorhamphus procurvoides. Next base: position 368,706 of record WBMV01009403.1, on the reverse strand, counting down.
TGTCTGTGATCTGGGGAACCTTTCCAACAGGAAAAGTTTTGAAACCAATTCATCACAGTAAAAGGCTTCATTTGAGGAATATGATATTTTCTCAGAACAAATCTTATAATCAAAACTTTTCTGGTGCCTGCTAATCACCGTCTCTTGAGACTTATTTTGATTATTTTATGCTTAGATTTCTTATTAGCTTAACATACATGACCCCCACCCAAAAAAAACCCCAACAAATCAAACCAAAACCAAATAAACAAAAAAACCAACCAACCAACTGAAAAGAAAAAAAACAGAATTAAAGAAAAATTCATGGGGAAGTCATTAGTGCTAGAAATACTTTGCTCATGGGAAAAGCTTGCTAAAACAAATGTTGTGTCTGGTTTACAGTGCATGCCTCGGGTTATTTTAATAATTGCAAAAACATTAAACATGATATTGAGTTTTATACTTGGCATGATATGCATATAAATTCATTTAAAAAACCATTTCTGACTAGATCTTCCAAAGAATGAGAATAAAAAATCATGGTCTGATTTTAAAAAAGGATGAGGAAAAACTTAATTGTAATCCTAGTTCTACTCATAATTTGTTGAATAAATTACTGATATCTTCCCTTCTCCATCTGAGAGAAGAAGATGATATGAAATGAAGAGAGATAGTGAAATGGGTCATTCACTGATCTGCTCTGAGCAGTAAAATATTTTCCTGTATAGGTCTTCATATATGTAAAGTTTTATTCTAAAATAATGGTATCAGTACTCAAATAGGATTAATATGGCATGTCTCCTGTCTTTAAAAGATATTTTAGTAACACAATGTGAATTGCATTCATCAGTAAACTCCAAATTTTTATTTTTGTGAAACTTAACCTTCAATTTAGATGGAAAGTAGTGTAATTATAGAAGATATTTCATCACACACGAAGTGTCATCTTTACCTTATCACAAAGAGCCAGTAAAATCATAATTAATGCATTATATAACTAGTTATGCAGCGCTGAAAAGCATTGTGAGAAAGGTGCATTTCAAATCAAATAATCACTAGAATTTACATTAGTGTACTTCCAGCAATCATACTATATATTTTTAGACAGTAATGAAAATGAATGCAGTACTGTTGTTCCTTATTGGATCAAAAACTTTCGCAATGGCAATGTCAAGAACATTGCATTCGTATCACTAGCAGAAAATAGAATGTACACCATTGATAAATGTTCCTTACTGTAATTTACTATGTAATTCTAGCACTCAGCAGACTTCAGCTTTTCTGTTAACACTTGCAAATTACTCTAGGACCTACCGGTATGCCTAATTAGCTACATACTTGCGAGATGTATAAAGAGACATGGGGATTTTATTAAGAAATACCACTATTTAGAGTTCCTTTTAGAGTTAACATAATATATTTGACAGTTGAACAGGTGACTTTTTTTTTTTTTTAGTAAAATTACAGCAAGTGTAGGAAGAATTAAAGCAACTTTGGCTAGTATTGCTCCAAAGTGGAAAGTTTCCTTCTCTTCCTCTGATTTTGCAGGGGAGCTAATATTGTCTTACCTCTGACCAAACCATTCTGGAAACTAGAGTATCTGAAATTACATTTAATTATTTAATTGTGTGGACAGCAAGCAGTTAGTATCGCTTCTAGACTGCTCACATTTCTAGATGGGCATTATTGTTCTATCTATGATGTGAACAGAAACAATTACCAGGCCAATAAAGCAAGAGGTAGTGTTACATGGGATTGAAATCATGAATAGAACAGTGACCTGGTTATGACACAAATTTACTTCCCCTCTTGCTTTTCTTCTTTTTAATAATTCATGCAGCCTTTTTCTGAGTATGCTTACATATGTTCTGACTTTGCATTTTTTACAATTTTTGTTTACTAATGTTATTATGGTCTTTCTGACACTTTTAAACAGCTCTGTTAAAACCAGCTTGCACATCATAACTGAAATGTACCCTGTAATGTAAAAGCAATCACTCTGGGCAAATATATTCTAAACCCAGAAAAGATTCTTCTTTTTCTTTTTTTCTTTCTATTCCTGATCACTCCCAAGGCTTTGATAGCATGACTAGGTACCTAGAAAGGAAATGAAGTTAATTGAACTGCTTGGAGTTTTTTCTGTTAAGAAAATACTGAGATTCACAAGTATTCGCAACAATTACTTTCCATCAATAAATATAAACCAGAAATATAAAACTGCACGAAACTATCATAATGACAAAGAGTACAGAAGTGGGGAAGGAAAGGGGAAAAAAGGAAGATAGAGTCAGTTGGAGTGAGGGGAAAATTTTTTAAACAGAAAGGGACTTTTATTCATACTGTAACTTACATAAAAATGTTACAGAAATCTCCAGTAAAGACATATTCTAGATTTATGTGCTCCTAACAATATCATACTATATAATATCATACTATATATGGCTTAAAAATAGGAACAAAAAAGTGTCTTCCTTAGTCCTTGGTAGAATTTACTTCCACTTTTATTTTGATTTTACTTTGAACTGAGTTTGCATAATTCATTTCTTTACAGATTTCTTAATTCCCTTTTTTTTCTAGAGCTCAAATCAGGTTAGTTTCCTCTAACCCATATTGCTCAATTCTCTGTCACCTTTGTTCAGTTTACCATTTTCTAAACAGATCTTATGGACTAAGGCTTTATTCTGTCTTATCGCTGTAGTTTGTGGAAAAATCTGAAAAGCCTTATCAAGATCTTACTTTACCCTTCTTCATACACATTCTCAGACCAGGATGCCCATAAAACTAAAGAGAAAAGGCAGAAAATAAAGTATTGTTTTCTACATTTCTAGAAGGTGAACATATGAAGACAATTATTAAACCTAATACTCTGGATAAATGCTACTGTTAAATAAACTAGTCTCACGGAGTAAGAGTGATTCTTTCAAGCAGAACCCTGAACAGGATAAAGTCTGTTCACTTGAAATCCAGAGTAGTGAGTATTGAGACTCTATGGAACATTAGAAGCACTGTACTTCAAATTCTTATAGTTATAGATATATAAAGTCTTTTAGCAAGATTCATTCTAATCTTACTGAACTTAAGTTTCAGGAAGCAGCATGAGTGGAACTGCTCTGCAAGAAGGATTAGCTGAGACCCCGGGGTTCCCAGGTTTCCCCAGCACAGGCTGCATGGTGCCCTCAGTAATGGGGACAGGACTGCTGGATCTGGCCAGGATAGCACTGGAGACAGTGACACGGGCCCTCCACTGTGCCAGACAATCAATGTAAACAGTCATGTCCAGAGTCCACCCAGGGTGAGTAGTCTGGAGCAGCTGCATACACGGCAAGAGATGGGACTAGGGACAAGGCTACCTATAACATAGCTCTGTAGTCCATCCATGAGTCGTTAGCAGGGATAGGACTGGATGTGAAATTACCAATAAGGTAAGAGCAGGAAGATCAACCAGTAAATTAGGGCAATAGGACATGGGATGTAAGACAGGCACACTGACAACATACCTCAGCAAAGAACTAGGGTCCTAGACATGAACTGAAGTGGGATCCTGAGCCTGTGAGCAAGGAGTGAAACTGGTCAGAGCGATTAAACCCTATTAGCGCACTTAGAGCTCTGACAGTTAAGAACACTATTACAGGATTGTCACTGACAGGGTATCACTAGTAATCAGGGGAAAGAGATGGGTATTTCCAAAGAGTCCATATCTTTGGTGGATTCAGTTAAACTCTGGAGTTGATTATCACTCTCTGCTGACTGTCAGAAACCTAAGATGACTCCTGTGCTAATTTAGGTGATGTGAATCTTACTTGAAGATGTTGGGTAGGGGAGTGTGTGTGTGTGTGTGCGCGCGTGTGTGTGAGTGTGCTCTAAGCAATGCCACAATCGCTTAATTTGTGGTTCCAGCTGTCATGAAAAACCTCACTTTGCTGAAATTGAAGGACATTAGATTCCAAGACCCAAGAGGTCTTTCTCATTCCTCTGTCCGTCTAAAATAAATTCATATAAACTTCAACATACTCAGCCTGTAGGAGAAGAGATGGCCTTCATTAAAGGTCATATACTGTACTTCTGAAATACTAAATTATTGAGTTTGTCCATAATATAGAGAAGGCAAGAGACTATAATTAAAAATTTTGGAAGTTCAAAATAAGCAGAGGTCTAGAAAAGATATATCCCAAACTATTGCAAAATCATGTCAGAATACTGAGAAGTAGAAGGAAGTAGAGGGGATAAGAAAAGAAATCCTCTCTCCTAGGCCAAGAAGAGATGCACTAATATCTTTCTGCAAACTCTGTATGCCTCACAAAACCTTTACTTTCCATAGAACTGTACATTTCATTTGTGAAGAGAATGACTACAGATACCTCTCTAAAGATACTGAGCCACTCAGAGACAAATTTGTCCAGCAAGAGTGTCAGAAAGAAGAATACATATAAGACCATGAAATATGGGGATATATGTACTGATTAAACCAAATATCCTAGTAATCTACTCCTTTGTCTCACAGTGGCAACACAGCAGATACCTGTGGAAAAAAAAAAAGCAAACCAGAAGACTGGGATAAACATGGATTGCTGGGGATTTATTTTTGTCCAATATAACCTCTGTTAACAGTGTCAGTTTCTGCAAAGATTAAGGGATTTCCTGAAATGAATGTATCTCTGTCTCTTTGTGTGTAGTAACTCTTTCTTGCATTAATTTGTCCTACAGCCCTTTTGAACTCCCTTGAGGGTTTTGGAATCCACATCTTGTATCAATTACTTTCACAGTGTACTTATTTATTACATGGAACAGTAATTCCTGATCTTTCTTCAAAATCTGTCAATTATTTTCATTTGATGAAATAATAATTGCCCTCAATTCTTGTGTTATTCGTTAGTATTCATTTTGTAGTTATCGACAGTGAGTTTCCGACATTTTATCTTCCAGCCATTCAATATGACGAGACAATTTACAGTTAGCAAAAACTATTTCTATTTCCTGAGAAATTCTGTATAGTTCTTAATTTTCATATTTTTATCACTTTATTATTTACTCCCTTTTCTACATAATTTATGAATAGAATAGATTGAATAGCAC